>JAANIC010002508.1:346677-445803 GCA_017607545.1 Acromyrmex charruanus
GGCAAAGGTGACCTCGTGGTCAACTTTCAATGTTATTTTAAGGGCGAAGAAGGTGAGAACCCTCGTATTCCTCCCGCGTTGCACACGCTATTTTTTTAATTGTCAATCTTTTCGCTATTCCAATACACAAGACGGTTGTAAGAGGTCACAATGAGGTCGTAAGTCGGTCGCAAGCCGATCGTAAGGTGGTTGAAAGGTGGTCGTAAAAGATCATAAGGTGGTCATATGTCAGTCAGGTCTTAATTCGTGATCATGCAAAAAAAGCCAGGCGAGTGACAAAAAATTGCTCGAAAACTCGCTGCACATGCTCAGAAGCTCGTTTGCATTACCCGACGGAAATCGGTTCTTTTACGACTGATTTATTGATACGTAAAGACCGCGAATTTGTGACTACACACACATGACTAGGCAACCATTTGTTCGCCTATAAATTCTCGGAAGTTCAAAGAAAACAGCTTCTGGACGATTTTTCATTATATGACCTTCTGAAGGTCATTCTAGAAAATTATTAACTATCATTTCGGACGTAAAATTTCCCGCTCTTTCCGAATCCGGTGTTAAAAATTGAGGTTCCCATTTAAAAAAGTCATGTTGACCTCTAAATAACCTTGAAAATTGACCCCAAGGTCAAAACCAATAATACAGAAATATAGGCCCCATTGTCTTGAGCAACTTTTGTTTCAACGTTTTTTTTGTATAACGCTTACTTTTCGAGATATTTGAGTGGATCGATTAAAATGGCCCACCCTGTATATTCCTACTTGCATATATATTCCTACAATAGTTCCTACTTGCGAAGGTGACTGTCGTGACGGACTCCTAGATTATTATTATATTTTTCTACTGACTGATTGATTACCTTTTGCAGTTCTTTTATATTCTAGCAATGAATGTGGGGGTGTCTTCTCAAGACTAATCAACACTCTTTAAGATTTGGTAGGGCCTATACTCGCACTTGTTTTCTTAAGATAAGACAGCAAGGCTCCACGTAAGCCCTCTCGATACTATGAATCTAGATTTTATGTTAAGAATAAAAATTCGATTTTCTTAAACATTCTTATACGAGGCGAAGTAAAGATGCTAAATATGCTAAATTTTAAATTGGTTTTAATTTTATGGGAAAAAAGAAAAAAAAAGAAAAGAAAAAAATAAAGATATTCATCCTCGCATTCGGGAAGGTCTTAATATACTACTTAATATATAATATAATACTACTTAATTATTAAGCATATATGCTATTATTTAATTATTATTTTAGAAAAAGAGCCTTCAAAAGAAAAGGAAAGATTGTAGAATAGATATTCTTTATCTATGTGACGCATAAAGATATACAAACGTGAGCTATCTGTTTGAATATTTAAATAAAGGAACTAAATATGCTCTCCTATAAAAGGGAAAAGAATTTTACAATATATAAAAAGTATGATAAGATTTCGAAATAAAAATAAAATAGGGACAAAATATCAAAACCAAGACGAAATACTAAACTAGAGATAAGATGAAGATAAGGTATAAATCATATATTTATAATAAGGAAAGAGAGGATTTTATCGGGATGTAACAAAGATCATCTTCAGTGTTACATAAAATAAAGTGTTATCAGTGTTACAAAATTATCAAAATCACAAAACATATTGTTACTTGCTATAAAATAGAATGCCACAAGATATTCTTCATCATACTTCGCGAATTCAAATATCCAATCCGATCATGTACAATACAATTACAAGTGATCGACTCGCCTTTAAGCACAGATCAACTTAAGAAATGTTACATCTCGATAAAATCCTCTTATTCTTCATAGATATTCTTCATAGATATACGATTTATACTTTACTTTTTATGTTATCGCTAGAGTAATATTTCCCTATTTTATCTTTATTTCGAAACCGAAAATTCCTTTTCTCTTTTATAAGAGGGTATATTCAGTTTCTTTATTTAAACATTCAAACTAACAGATAAATTACGTTATATACTTTTATGCGTCATACAAATTATCTACAGATTATTGTAAAGAATGTCTAAGAATATCACACGATCTTCCTCAAAGAAGCCCTCCTATAAAATAACAAATATAAAAGCGTACATTAACATTAATAATGTATATTATATTAGCGTTTAACGATTAAGTAATTAGCAGTAAAATAGAAATCTTTCTGAATGCGAGAACGAATATCTTTTTTTTCCCTTTTTCTTTTTCTAATAAAGTTAAATTAATTTTAAACATATGAATGTAGTGAATTCGCCTCGCATAAAGGATATTAAGGAAAACCGAATTTTATTACTACAAATTGTTAAAACTCAACTATTACTTATTAAGAATAAACTTGTAGAGTGGGGAGTAGGGCTTACGCGGAGCCTTGCTGCCTTATCTCAAGGAAAGCGCGAGTATAGGTTCTACCAAATTTTGAGGAGTGTCGATTGGTTCTGAAAGGACACTCCCACATTCATTTTCAGAATATGAAAGGAGCTGTCAAAGACAGAAACAATCCTTCTTTTTTTGGTCAATTCATCAGTCATCCAGCCAGTCAGTCGGTTATTCAGACAGTCAGTCAGTTAGTTACTTAGTTACAGTTACAGCTACAGTTACAGTTATACAATCAAGGTGAGAACTATCCTCGCGCTTCATCAGAACCTCACTTTTCTTTTTCATTTACTTATAGCATTTATTTATTTCAATAAACGAAAACATTGAATCGAATCTATCGACGGAATCTCTAAATCTCTAATCGGTTACATACAAGTACATATACATACATGAATATCTGAGGGGTTGTTGCGACTGTTGCTGCCAATAGCGTGGCCCCCGTTTATTAACTTCCTCGGAGAATTCATAATTTTCTCATATCCAGAGAACTGTCACGACTGTTGCTGCCAATAGCGTGGCCCCCGTTTACGACGATTCTCCATTATTATTATACACATTATTATTATAATTCTTTTTTTTGCATTACCTCCATGCCTACCAAAGGCGGACGAAGACAAAGAGAAAAGAGATTGAGGTTCCAAATCAAATTGGCCCTTATTTCAAATCAAGATCCTTTCCCCTATTTCCAAAAACTTGCGCAATTGCTAGACTAAGACAAACCGGTAGACTCACCCCGCGAACCTGTCTACACTCTAAGTAAATTGGAGGTCAACCTCACGTTTCCTAATTACAAAACCATTCCAAAGCCTGATCCACGTTCGCCTATAAACTTCGCGATCTTTTTGGCACCGGATTCAAGATTACCCTTCCTCTAAATTATCCGGTACTTCCCAGTGAACCGCATCCTTAACCGCACAACTTAATCTCCGATCCCCGAGTAAATTGTTTAAATACATTGACTCAAAAACGGAGAAAATCTCAACAACAACATTAGATGTAACAGAAATATTATTATGGTTTCAAAACCATTGTTTACGTTTAAAAAATTACAAAGTATTGTAAAGTTAAACAAATGTATATAACTGTACATGTTAAGAAAACTACATGTTAAGAAAACTATATAACTAAAGTTATTACAAAGATGACAAAACATATTGCTAAAAAAATTGGTTTCGTTTTCTTTGATAACTTTATAATTTATTTTATGTCACACCGAGGATGACTATATTAAGAAAACGTATAGTTTGAAACGTATAGTTTTATCATTAATGATATGGATCGTATTATTTAACTGTATTATTAGCAAGAGATACTTGGCTCGATTAGCCCTTGTTTATTTAATAAATTTAAATTTATATATTCATTAAAATTATAGAATATTATTTAAGGAAGAATTTGAATTGTTAATATTTTTATGTGTTTCGTATCGATAGAACATACAGTATTCAGTAATTATTAAGTAATGAGATATTGTGTATGGAATGATATATTATAAATAGTAGATGTTTTATCATCACTATCTTTATGTTTAGGCTAATATGAATCTAACAGAAGAAAAGAAGGAACCATTGCGCCAGCAATCGGAATCGAAGAAGAAGGAGATGCTGGTTTTGCATTACAAGGGTAGCATACAAGAGAATCGATCAAAATTCGACAAACCGGCGGACTACATACAGTATCTGGCGCAGCCTGATTTGAGCGTCAATAAGATCTACAACTGCATTGAGTCTCTCAGGATTGCGCTTACTAACAATCCACTCAGCTGGGTACAGGAATTTGGCACCAAGGGTCTCAAGCAGGTTCTGGCTACTCTCAATGAATGTTATCGAAAGTAAGTGAGTCGAACGTGTTCGAAAGTGTCCCATAGCAATTCGAATGCAGAACTTATTCTAACATTGGTATTATTCTATTCCAGTGCCTTCATATATTACGATAGGTAATTCATGTAAAAGTACTATTCGCTTGAATGTCGTTTTTTTAATGATATTTATCACGTTGATTTCTTAACTGCTTATATTGTATACGAATGAAGTTTTACTAGTAATATTATAAACAGTTTAATTTTGTAAGATTTTCGTATACTGCGAAAGAGTTTAATTTGAGAATTACTTCATTTACGCTGTTCAATTAGCAAAATATTCTTAATTTTTACTTTATTATCAATTTTGCATGATGCTTCTAGCAGAATTTATTACAAGACCTGTGCTGCTTATGAATTTATTAAAATTCGAAATTCATGTTATTCTTCATCAATTAATGAAAAATTTGTTTTCCCTTAGTGACAATCGTTATGAGCGAATACAATACGAATGTATTCGCTGTTTAAAGGCTATTATGAATAATACCGTTGGTATAAAGGAGATGTTGGCCCATCACGAGGCTCTTACCATAGTAGCCAGGTCATTGGAGCCGACGAAACCATCTGTAATGTCCGAAGCTGTAAAGTTACTAGGCGCGGTGTGCCTCATATCCATCGATAGTCACAAAAAGGTTTTAGATGCAGTCACTATGAATGGCGAATTTAAAGGTCGTGAAAGATTTCTGCCAATCGTACAGGGTTTGATGAACAAGAAAAACGAAAATTTAAGGGTATGTTTTGTTTATTTCTTTATTTTTTATTAAATTTATGCAATTTTAATCATTGTATAAATAATTTTTTTATGGTAGTTTTTATGATAGAAAATCAAATGGAAAATGTAACGCTTACTCTAGAAATATTAATTTTTTTTTATATGTACAATTAAAATACAATAATTTCGTTGCATTGTTAAATTAATATATTATTTGTATAAATTATTATAAATCATAAATTATTATAAAAATAAGCAAACTAATCAAGTTTATTTAATGACGAATTCTTGTATTACTTATTGTAATACATTTTAAAAATCTTCGACGAGTTATTATGTGATTTTTTATAGAAACAAAAAAATAAATAATTTGATATAAAATTTATTTTTATTTTCATATTACAGGTAGTATGTCTTCAACTCATAAACTCGATAATATCATCCGCGGAGGATCTAGATTTTCGCTTACATCTTAGGAACGAAGTAATGCGAGTAGGTTTAGCCGATATTCTCGAAATGTTAGAGAAAGATGAGTCGGAAGACTTGGCTACGCATTTAAAGATTTTTAATGATCACAAAGAGGAGGATTACGAGGAATTTGTACAGAGATTTGACAACGTACGTTTAGAATTAGACGATGTTAACGATTGCTTTGAAGTAGTTAAAAATATGGTAATGGATACCTCCGCCGAGCCATACTTTCTATCAATACTTCAACATCTTTTATTTATTCGAGATGATGCTCTAGTTCGGTAAGTATATAATACACTCGTCGCATTTACTTTTATTATTGCGATTTAAGTAATTATATGTATATTTGTTTATTATTCTTATTAACTAACTCTTTATTTTCTTATTTTTTGTTTTCTCATTTTTTAGACCGGCATATTATAAATTAATAGAGGAATGTATATCGCAAATTGTGTTGCATCGTTCAGGCTGTGACCCGGATTTCAGCGCGACAAAACGCTTCCAGATTGATGTACAACCGTTGATCGATATCCTAGTCGAAAAGTCACGGGCCGAGGAAGAACGTCGATTAGTAGAAGTGATGCAAAAATTAGAGGAAGCTATAGCTAGTAGACAAGAAGCCGAAGCGAAACTTCAGCATGCGGAAAACAAGATCAAAGAACTGGAGCAAGGAACAGAGAAACCTGGAGGTTTTGTAAGTATATATATATATATATGATAGATTTATAGGGTATATCTTAAACAGCATCCAGTAAGCAAAAAGATTAAAAGCGTTTTTTCTGATAAAAAATTGAGCCATTTTTCTATAATATTAATGAAGCAGTTATTACCGAGTTAGTATAATCGGTGCTATCCTTTAAACGGGCGCACGTGCCTGATAGTGAGCGCTTCACGCCGCGCCGCTACGTTACTATATCTTCATCGCTAATGTGCAATATTTTCACGCAATACGAAAAAATTTTTTTTGCATTAAAAATTATATTCCTTCCGCGCAGATTAGATTAGAACTATTTCCTTTCAAGAAAATTTCGACAAGGAATAAAACTCTTATCAAATCATATTAGATTATAGTTTACATAAAAAAACCTGTAATCTTTTTGCATACAAATTATTTTAAAATCTTTCTTTGTCAATTCAAAACTCTACGCCTTCTTTTACATAGACACTTTTACATTATCTTTTTCTTTTTAATTGAATTATCTTTTCTATAATTTTCTTATTGTAAAAATCATTTTATTTCTATTTCTATTGTAAAAATCATTGTTTACAATCATCTATTACAGATGACTTGATGGATATTAATCACTCAAGTCATCTGTAATAAATGATTGTGGAGAACGATTTTTACAAGAGAATTGCAGAATATAAAAAAATCCATTACTTAAAAAGTTTCTACAAAAAAATGTAAGAATGTAAGAAAACATAAAATAATACAAACCTATCTAATAATATGAACCGATTTTTATTAACGTTTGGAAATTTGTATAAGTAAAAAAAATGAATTCTGTTTTATGTAAAATTATTTTTTAAACAACTTTATTCTTCAGAAATTTTTGCGTTAATATTTAAATATTAAATTCATTTAATGAATTTTCTTGCAAGTGATTTCGTCTCACAAGTAAACCTACCTTTCCGCGACTCGCCGAATTTAATAAAACTTAGTACATTTGTAGAGCAGACGAAAATAATAGGCATGTTTTATTTATCTGCCAGAATTCTGGTTTGTTGCTATTCCTGCCTCTTTTCTTTTCGTCGATCAATTTTTTAATTGTTATTGTAGTTAATGTTTAACAACTTCCTTGATATAAAGTTTGTATTCCATACTTGCTGAATATCCACTATCAACTTCGTAGTGAAGCTGGTCTTCGCTTTTCAGTGGCACTTTCAACTATATCTTACTTAAAAGTTCAGCACTCCCAATTGGTAGTTTCATCTTAGAAAGATTAGAGTAGGGTGTGACTTTTTATGATTATTTTATCGCTTATTGTTAATATAACTGGGCAGTGATCAGAGTTTAGACAAAACTTTCTTTAATTTTAATTTAGTTGAAATCTTTCTTGTGATGAAGAAATCCAGCAGATCTAATATTTTTTAGATCTGTAGGCCAATAGGGCTTGCCAGTTGAATAATAGTTATATGCATGTTCCTGCATGGCCAACAACAACTCTCTTCCCTTGGTTGTCACTAGCCTTGCTCATCAGTGAGTTAAGATCTTCCGCTATAAATTTTTCTTCCAGGCTTTTCAAGAAGTCCAGGTAGTGTTCCTTTTTTAAGTTATGCCTAGGAAATGAGTAGGCTGCGCTTACTGCAAGGCTAAAGTTTCTAATTTTAATGCTACAGTTGTAGCTTGCACCATATCCGTTTGATATTGCGCTTCTTCATGATGGATTCTTCACAATACTTTCCTTAATAATCACAGCACTTCCATCCCTAGCTGTGTTTTATGGATGGACAGTGTGATATACTTTGTATCTCCTGATTTTGATATAAGACTGTTCAGTAAGATGAGTTTCATTTATAAGTCCTATATTTTATAAATTTCCAGGAATACCTGCAACTTATTGTTAATTTTTGCTCGATGCCACATAACTATTTTTATTTCGTGCTTGTCCATTATTTCTTTTTAGAAGGCGCAGCTGCTTTCTTGTTCTAATTTAGAAAGTTTTTGCAGAACATCTTTCAGCATTTTTTCCTGTTCTTCAAATTTTTTATCTTGCTTTTATCTTGCGCGTTGCGAGATACAGATTACTAAAGCCATCTATTGGAAAAATAATGGATTTCTTTTTACTACACCTAATATATATTCTCATCTCGTTAACAATTTTTTTAGAGTTGCAGGAGTAATGCAATTTTTTTGCTACAACTCTGATGGGTCTCAATTGTTTATTTTTTTTTGTAAGTGTGCCAGAAATACCTACCTTCGAGATATCTTGTTAGTTTTCTATGTTCATCAGCACTAGTTATATTCAATTTGACTTGTTTGTTACTCAATATGCTAGCTGTGAAATTGAACTGGTTTTTATGTAGTTCTTTATATAATTTGTCATAATTTTTAATCTGACTAAGCACTATAGGGGGTGGTCTTGATTGTTTGCTTTGTATTCTCATCTCTGTTTTCTGTTGTGGCTGGGATGCTTAAGCTTACATTGCCAATGGAGAGGTTTCAGCAGAAGAGACTATTTTGTGCTTTTTGTTCTTTCTTTGCCCTCTGATTACCCATTCTGTTTCCTTAATTAATTCCCTGCAGAATCTGTGGGGCCAGCCTCCGAAGAGAGTGGATTGTCCGTGGTTTCCACCTGGAATACCACCTGGGGCAGTTTTCACCGATTTTGTTTTCTCCATTGCCTGGTATTTGTTGTTAGTTTTGGTCCATTCCGGATCTTTTATTTTCCCGGTACCCTCCAGATGACAGTATGTTACCCAGCGAGCATTTCTCAATCTGCCATCTAGGGAGAACTAAAAATCCCACGAGATTTTTATTAGTGAATTAAAATTATGTCAGAAATTCAGAATTATTATTATATTATGCGACATAATTTTAACTCTGGATAAAGAAATATTAATTTCTTAACACTTTGACGGCCGCACTTTTCAGAAAAAAATTTGCTCTCGCTGCTGGCATATAGTGACGAAAACTACTGGCTGCAGTCGGCATTTTTTGTAAGCTTTATTACAAATTGAAGGCATTGATTCTTCATCACTGTTATTTGATACCTCATCGTTATCATTTGATAGATTATCAGCGTACACGTCATCACTTTTTTAAGGATATTTTCTTTAAATTTATAAATATAGCTTTTGATATATAACATATATACCATTTATTAATAAAACTACCCTGGTGAAAATTTTTCTCAGAATTTTTAATATAATTTTTCAGAATTTCTATATAATTTTTCAGAATTTCTGTATATAACTTTCTCACATTTTTTATACGAATTGAAACATTTCTCAGGAAATCTACATTTTTTCTCAGAATTTTTCCTATATGTTAATTATAAAATATCGTAAGATTTTTAAGATTTTTTGTAAGTATAATTTTTGACGAAATGTTCTAAAATCTAAAAAATTTAAAAATATTTTTTAAAAATTATGGGATGAGAAATTTCAGAATATTTCAGAATTCACTTGTATGAAAAATGCTGAAAGAAGATGTAAACTTTCCGAATATTTCTGAGTATTTCTGAAAATGTTCCAATTCGTATAAAAATATTAAGAAAAATTTTCACCACGGTATGTATATATAACTATAGTATATATATCATTTATATCTTTCGCAATAATCAATGCCAGCTAATAATCACTAACTAAGACCTGTTATTTGGGATCAATAGAAGTCGTAACGTCTTAAGTCGTAGAAAATTGACAAATCATAGTCGATTATTCTTTTCATATTCAACTGTGATTGGTTAATTTTCTACGACTTAAGACTCTACAACTTCTATTGTATCCCGCATTACACAATAAGACCGCAAGTCGTAAACCGTAAGAAATTAACCAGCCAGTCGTCAGGGTTAAGATTGATGATGCCACCCAAGATCGATTAAACTAATAAAAGTAATAATTTTATTAAACTCTATCACTTTTGTCTAAGACATTTTTCTCAAAAATATATAGGTATACTTTCCGAGATATTAGACTGTTACCATATTTTTGGTATTTTTAAATGCTTATTACTCGGCTTCTAAGGCCCATTAACGAGAATGACTTTATAGGTGTTCATTTGGTAGATTCCTCTAACATTGTTGCAAGTTTGATCAAAATCGATGAAGAGCAGAGCGTAACCTCTCCTTGTCAGTGAATTCACATATATGTGAAGTCGGCCGATACTGCTGGATCAGTGAACTCACGCACATGTGAGTTCGGCTAACCATTAGCTCAACGAATTCACGTATATTGTCAAAATTGTTAATAACGACATGCATACGACAAGCCATTTTATTTAATAGTGTTATGTCCGAACGTCTGGCTCGGAGACGTTCTCGCGAACGCGTTCACGCACTCCGGCCCGCAAAAATAAACAACACGGATATTATAAAAAGAACAAGAAGAATATATTATGAAATGAACACAGAACGACAGAACACATCCATACACACACACACACACACGCGCGCGCGTAAAGAGCACACGATCGAGAGACACGTCCGAGCGCAGCGACGGCTCACGTCCAAATCTGCCGATCTTGTTAAATAACAGAGCCACGTGTCGCTGGGCAACTCGACTTTCAGGACTTCATGGCGATCTACGGTGTCGGCATAACAATAGTATAAAATATTTGTAGGATTTTGGCAGAGGAAGGCAAACACGTACACACTCTTGATAATCTTACAAAAGACGTTTATACAAAAAATTTACAAGGCGTTTGCAGAAAATGTTTTCGCTCGCTCGTACCGTATTACTCTCTACTCGCAGGACGCCTGCCAACCTCCTTATATCATAGTTCTTTTCGAACCCGCGGCGTGGCATTTGTGACAGTTATCATGCGACGCCAAATCACTCTCTCGGGTATATTCAATTACTGCCGGACGCGAAGTTGAGCGCACGCTACTTGAATGAATACATGAATACAAAAGGAAATGAAAATAAACTCCCACATGTTCTACGGTTAGTATTGAAGAATTTTCAATTTTTTTAACCGTTGAATTATAATATGATATTATATGATAATTAACATTAAAAAATTTTTTTCTTTCATGACACGTAGCAGATAATGCTGATAGATTTTTTTCCGTAGATTACATATTCGTATTTGAAAATGCTCTAGTATTTTAGATTTTTGAAAAAAAAAAACGGAATTGAAAAGTAAAAAACCGCGTGTTTGGTCATTTTTTAAGATGTTATTAAAATGAGACGTCATAGAAATTCAGATAATAAGTCGAAATGAGAAAACTCGAATCTTAAATTATAACAATAAAATAAAGATAAATAAGTAACATGACAATATTTTTGTAGCAATTTAATAGAAATTGAGGCTCAAGTGAGATAAATCAAATACAATATAGTTGCCTTAAAAGGCTCTTGACTACTCAGTCAAGAACTCTGCGTTGACGGTGGCGACACAAATCACGGCGATCTGGCGAGAACGGTAGCCACACACTTAAGTACGAGCTCACCTGCGACGCACCGAAAGTGAATGAGACAGCGAGTTCCTTCTCACACTAATAACTTGTTTCAAGTGACGGAAAATGCTTTCTCGGCAATCTCGGTCGCTCGGCGGCCCTAGGTATCAATAAGGGGCGGGGGGCATTCTAAATAATATGTAAGATTTAATAAATTGTAATAATAATGTATCTCTCCTCTTAATCCAGAATAGTATAAATCATGTTAAAACGCAACAGTTTACGAGATATTTAATTATTTACGATTTTTCATGCGCGTTGTATACCTCTCTTTCATAAATTCGAGTAGCAAGAATAGAAGTAGAATTTTACCAGAAAAAAATTATAAATCAGCATTTCTCTTCACGAAAATCTCGAAAGGCCATTAGAAAAGAAATGCATATGTTTGAGACTCGAGACTTGTGAAGAAAATATGCGAAAAAAATCGAATAGTTGCAAAAAGCACGTTTTTCGCTTATAAAACGAAAGATATTAATTGTATAGAAAAAAATGTGGTATAAAAAATGTACGTATTCGAAATACCTACAAAATGAGACGTGGAACATTAAATCAATCTATTAGTTCAGTAGAAAAAAAAAATAAAAAACACCGAAATAGTCCTTTTTTTCACTCGCTCTCTGTTCATTGAGATTTAAACGCAAAGAAATTCTCGTAAAATGTCCTCGTAATGACGAACAAATCTAGCCTTGAACAAACCTGAAATGTTCATTAATTTTTGCAAAAAGCCATTTGTTCACTAAAAACCTGTCTGTCTGCGGAAAACATAATTTCTTCATCTTTGAGTAGTCGCACAACAATTTACGGAGGGGGGGGGGAGATTTTTCTTCTTCAAGAGTTGCACTACCACGTATACTTAATAATAAGACGATTTTGTGCAGTTAAACTATTATAAAATAACTTTTAAAAGTGTATCGTTTTCCGTATAAAAAAATGAAAATAATTTCGTTAATATGCATCATATCAAATAGTAGCCGTACGAAGCTTTCGAAATTTGATATTTTCCTACAAATTTAAAAAAAAATTACTCTATTATACGATTATTAGGAGCCGAGATAACAATTCTTTTTCAAAAATCACTGTGGCTCTAGTTTTTAAGATTAAGAGTTCCGTCTGGTATCAATTTATTAAGGAAAAATTGAATTTGCTGTTTAAAAAATCTCGAATTGTAATCATGAAATTTTTAGTTTAAAAAATTTTTTCTTTCTTGAATTTTTATTTTTTCGGTTTATACTAAAAAATCACGTTTGAATATGGAACGCATGTCTGATTAACAAATTTAAGTCACATTAGCTATGTTTCTTTATTTAATATGTTGTAAAAAGTGTCCAATTGGACAATTAAATGTACGGAATTATCAGTACAAAATTGTTTTTGTGAATTTAATTGCAGATGCAAATATGACATATGTAAACAAATTAATAAGTAATTTGTCAAATGTTAGCGCAACTGTTAAAGATATAACACTAACTTTCGCAAATATAAAAGTATAATTAATGTTACATGAAAAATATATTTTGCAACTATATTCAACAGTTACATTTACATTTGGCAAATTATTTACATATTTTTTATTTACATATCATATTTGCATCTGCAATTAAATTCACAAAAACAATTTTGTACTGATAATTCTGTACATTTAATTGTTCAATTGGACACTTTTTACAACATGTTAAATAAAAAAACATAGCTAATGTGACTTAAATTTATTAATCAGACATGCGTTTTATACTCAAACGTGATTTTTTAGTAATAAACCGAAAAAATAATTCAAGAAAGAAAAAATTTTTTAAACTAAAAATTTCATGATTGCAATTCGAGATTTTTTTAACAGCAAATTCAATGTTTCCTTTGATAAATTGGAACTCTTAATCTTAAAAACTAGAGTCACAGTGATTTTTTCAAAAATTGTTATCTCGGTTTGTAATAATAGGGTAATTTTTTAAATTCTTAGAAAAATGTCAGATTTCGAATGCTTCACACAACTATTTGATATAATACATATTAATGAAATTATTTCCATTTTTCTATACAGAAAAAGATCCATTTTTTGAAGACGTTTTATAATAGTTTAACTGCAGAAAATCGTTTTGTTATTAAGTGTACGTGATAGTGCAATTCTTGAAGAAGAAAAATCACTCCTGTAAATTGCTGTGCGACTATTCAAAGATAATAAAATTAAGTTTTCCGCAGACAGATTTTTTAATGAATAAACGGCTTTTTGCAAAAACTAATGAACATTTCAGGCTTGTTCAGGGCTACATTTTACGAGAATTTCAAAGCTTTACGTTTAAATCTCAATGAACAGAGAGCGAGTAAAAAAAAGGACTTTTTCATCAAAAAGTGTTTCTTATTTTTTTTTCTAGTGAACTAATAGATTAATTTTAATGTTCCACGTCTCATTTTGTAGGTATTTCGAATAATACTACATTTTTTACACCGAATTTTTTTCCAATCAATATCTTTCGTTTTGTAGCAAAAAACTTTTTGCAACTATTGATTTTTTTTCTCATATTTTCTTCATAAGTCCCAAGTCTCGAACATACGCATTTCTATTCTGATGGCCTTTCGAGACTTTCGTGAAAAGAAATGCTGGTTTAATTCTGGTAAAATTCTACTTCTATTCTTGCTACTCGAGTTTATAAAGGGGAGGTATAACGCGCATGAAAAATTGTAAACAATTAAATATCTCATAAACTGTTGCGTTTTAATATGATTTATACTATTCTGGATTAAGAGGAAAGGTACACTATTACAACAATTTATTAAAACTTATATGTTAGTTAGAATACCCTCCGCCCCATATTGATACCTAGGGCGGCCGAGCGCCCGAGATTACCGAGAAAGCATTTTCGGTCGCTTGAAACAAGCGACTAGTGTGAGAAAGAGCTCGCTGTCTTGTTCACTCTCGGCGCGCCATGCTCGCCGCAGGCGAGCACACAGACATAGGCTCGTGCTTGTTGTATGTTACAGCGCCGCACCGCGATAAATGGCTGAACTTATAGGCGTGGAAAAGTGACGTTTTGACGACGAAATTTATGTTGCGTGCCATTTTGTTGTTATTTGGTTAATTGTGAAAATATAATTTGTCTCGTACTTATCAAAGTCATAATTATCGATGAAAACTAAAGTTATCTTGGAATTTTATATGTAAAAGCGTATATTTTACTCGTTTCAACAGCTGTCGGATCGTGTGTTTCTGTCCGAATATAGGTTCATTTTACGTATCTTTTACGACCATTTACTAACTATCAAGGGAGGAAAGGACAGTTTTCATCGATTTTTACAAGTGTTTTAAAGTGATCTCTTTTCGTTTGATCCAAATTGTCTTAATTTAAAAATGGCACGCAACATAAATTAATGTGTCATTCTTCGCTTCTGACGTCGCGATTCCAACATGGCCGCCGCAACTAGGGAGCCTTAAGAGTCAGACACAAGGTATTAATGTGTATAATTTTAATTTATTTGATTAATTGGCTAATAAACATTTCGACCCATGCTTAGGATCCTTTTCAATGTAAAGTATAGTGAGTCCGATGAAATTGATGATTTTGTAGCACAGAGTTTTTGAGGAACGCGCACTAATTACAACATACGCATGTCATCCGCTGTACTATCTTCCTATATAAATTAATTGTTTGGAAAACGTCAAAAAAGTATGGTTCCTTTGGATTCGTTTATGCAGTTACTGCCGCAGATGTCGTTCGTTTATTCTACCTGCGAAGGCGACTGCAGTGCAGTTTGTCATTCGTTTACGCAGGGATCTATACCATCTGCGCAGCTATCTGGAAGGTCCTGCTCAGGGTGCTCTGCTCACAGTACTGCGTAAACGAACGACAAACTGCGCTGCAGTCGCTTTTGCAGATTGGATATCTTGCTATTATAGCTAATGTATTACTAAAAATGAATTTTATTAAAATATTAAAAAATGAAGAAGAGGCTAAGAAACAATTTGTCGAAATCGATCCGATTAAAGTGAAAATAATGCAACATAAGATATGTAATACAAAAGCTAGCTGAAGTTTGTTAATTTGTATTTGCGATTAGATTAACCTAAAAATCGCATCTTTTGGATGTAGATTGAAAATATCAACGCACATAAGAATTATGAACTTTTTATAAATAAATTTTATATTTTGGGATTTATTATTTCCGGATTTGTCATTTAAGTCTAATTTCACAATTCATGATTAACTCTTAACTGAAATTTAACTTAATTTTTCTCTTTCGAATTCTAACATTAGAAAGAGATGAAGAATATGTTGAAACTCAGTTAAGAGTTAACCATGAGTTGTGAAACCAGCGCTCTATTTTTGAGCACATATGATAATTTTCGCATACGAAAATGACAGTCGATTGTGATTGATCGATTGTATACGGAATTGCTATTTCTGTATGCGTTATTTGAAATAGGGCCCCTGGGCCTTAATTTTCAATCAGCTCAGTCCAGATTTTCTATTGGAAGATACGATTCAATACGATACGAGCAGCTATTCGTGCAGAGATCCATTCGGTAAATTTAGGTCATGTGATTAGCGGATGAGAAAGTAGTGGATATGCTATTCACTGCATAAACGAATGCGCCCTTTTAGATATTCTTCAAACAATGTTTTACATTGATCATAAATTGCATGTACATAAATACATACGTATACACTGACACATATGTTGAAGGACTCTATAATTACTTCTACGTTTCTATGTATAATTCTTATATTCATATGTATTTGAAATGATGTGAAATGAACGACAAACATGTGCACTGTAGTTAGTACGCTCTTAAAAAAATCTGCTACAAAGAAAGTTTATCATGTTACTTATTTATCTTTAGTTTATAGTTGTAGCTTAAGGTTTGAGCTTCCATTTGAGTTAATATCCAAATTTCTATGATGTCCTATTTTTTAAACAACTCAAAAAGTGATCAAAAGCGCGTTTTTTAAATATTTTTTAATTCGGTTTTTCTAAAAAAGGCTTGACGTGCTGAAGCGGATTTTCAATTAGGGATTCGTCATCTGAGGAAAAACCCTATCGGAATCACCTACCACATATAAACAAAATTGTTATTGTACAGTGAAAATAAAATAGGATAATTTATTTACTTTAGCATACATATAGTCCAAGAAGGGGACTTGGTTTACCATTTATCTACATTCATCCATCCATACCCTACTCGCCTATTTTCTACTATTCGTTCATCTCCTTTAAGTTCATAGTATCTTGTATTGACAATTCATTATACCATCTTGCGTTATTTATTCAAAATATCATCGAACATAGTATTCCAAAACATTTCAGCTACATTAAAAACAGTTAAAAACAGTCGATTGGTTAACAGGCTAAATGGTATAGAGTTCGATGAAGGATATAAACTTGTATCTCTGGATGTAGTATCGATGTTTACTAATATACCGAAGGATTTAGCCTTAAATAGCATTAAAAAAATGGAGTTATATTTCTGGTCATATTTCCATTGCAATGGAAGAATTTTTGTTAGCCATCTTTTTAATTATGGATTCAACTTATTTTACCTTGAGAAATATAATTTATAAACATATTCGGACGCCTATGGACTTTCCGCTATCACCGATTATAGTGGACATTGTTTTACAGAATCTCGAACGTGATACGTATACTTGAGTATCAATCTCCCCTTTTTTGATATGTCGACAACATTGTTTCCACTGCACCATCTGAATAATTAGATTTAATTCCTCATAAATTTAATTCATACCATGAAAGGTTGCAATTTAAAATGGAGATTGGTACAGACAGGATTAATTACTTGAATATTATTTTGATAGTGAAGAAGGGATGCATTTAGTTTGACCTGTATACCAAACCCACAAATTCTGGCAGGTATCTCAGTTTTCACTCAGATCATCCATTTGAACATAAAAAAATTCTGATTATGGATTTAACTAATAGAATTATGACATTGTCACACTCAAAATTCCAGGCCAAGAATGTAAAAATAATAACTAACATTTTGTTAGATAACGATTACCCCTTGGATCTGGTTTTCAGTATTATTAACAGCATAATTAATAAACTTGGAACAAGGAAATTACGGGAATACAAAGTGTAGTTGACGATGTGACGTTAGAGAATAAAAAATATTTTTTGGTCCTACATATTAACAATTGTGCATCAAGTTTAATAAACTGTTGCCCGAAAGCACGGATGCCTTCTCAGTTATAAACCCATAAATTCCTTGAAATAATTTATAAAAAGGAAAGAACACAAAAAAAAACAGAAGTGAGTTTATAAAATAGATTGCAACACGAATTACGTGGGATAGACTAAACGTCAATTGCAGACTAGAATAAAAAACATTCAGCAGATATTAATAAATCCTCGAGTGCCTTATCAGTAATTTCTAGCCATAGATTGGAAATGAATCTCAGTTTTGATTGGGATGATGTATTTTGGACATGGAACCTTTATATTAGGAATACATCGAATCGTAAAATTACCGGATATTGGATATCCGGACGAATATATTATCGACTATCCGGTATCCGATTGGATATCCTACATTTTCCGGATACCCGACCGGATTCCGAGAAAATGTCTTAAAAAAAAGCCTATAGGGAAAAAGATTGTAATTTTGCGACAATGTATAAGATATTATTGCATCATGAATATGTATACTTATTTCTAGAATTTGTATAAGAAAAAAATCAACAATTTAATGATATCAAATTTTAATTGTATATCTCCCCGGATAATGATATTCGGTTATTCGGCCGGATAGTAAAAAATGTCGGATAATACCGGATATCCGGTGCATTTCTATTATTTATTATAAAATATTGATTTCTGAAATGATTTTTATAAAAAAACAAAAAACAAACTTAATAAGCAAAGCGATACTGAGAGGCTGCCAGACATATTTTCCCTTCCTTTATTAACTTTCCCTCTTTAAGCAATCCCCTGCTCTCCACTCACCACTTCCTTATTTATTTAGATTACATTATGCTTATGTTTTCTCCACTCACATTTATCCACTTGTCGCTTGTATAGAATTTGATTGTATAGAATTGTTTTACTCCTGTGAGGTCTGAGATGTGATGTCTAGATAGATTTCAAAGACTAAACAATAAATTCTCGGGGTCAAGTGCTTAAAAAAAGGGACAAAGAGAACAAAGAATCCTTGCGTGACAGACATTAGTAAATTAATACAATAGTATACATAAGTATATAATATAACAATTGATAATAAATATTTTGTGGATGATTAGTTAATGATGTAATATATTATACATTGTACGTAGCGTTCAATATTTGTTTTTTAATTGTGATACTGAAGATAACCAGATACATGGTCGAAACTTTTATCGATATATGTAAATTGAATTAATATATAATTGCATTGTTACCTTGCATTGACTTTTATGCTCCTTTATCGATCAAATTTGACTTGTTCGAAAGCCGTTATTTGAAGAGTTCATTATTATTTACTTTACTATACTATTTAAATTTGCAATTTTAGAAATGTGATGCGGGATTAATCAAAAGAAATAAAATTGCCGGAGTATCGGTTATTCTAACGTGCGATTTATTCAATAAGAGGTTGTTCAGCGCTTATAACAACATTCGTGTCTCGATGTCGACTCCTCGACTTTTTCCTCTCCAGCTCGGTCGCTGGTCTTCTTTCAAAACTTCTTATGAAATCATAATATTATTTTCGCGTATCTTATTCTCCGTCGACTTTGTTGCTAGATATTCAAATAATACGGTTGAATGTTGAATGTGTTTGAAGATATTAATCGTTTAAAGAATTAACTTATATATATATATATATATATATATATATATAAAAGATATATAAGACGCTTTATATAATCAATTTCGCTTTTAAATACCTAAACAATAGCGAGAACCGCGTCGAGACGTCAAAAGAAATTTTACGAATTTAAAGACCTCTCGTTTTTGCCTGCCGACAAACGATCTCCGTTTATGCGCGAAGTAAGCATGTGCAAATTCATGTGCATAAGTTTCCGTGAACCTGTCGCACACTAAGCCTGCGACATCATGGCAATGTAATCGCCACACTATGCACAAATTAAAAAGGAGTGGACTCATTACACAGCCTTGTCTTACACTTTTTTTTGTCTAGAAGTATTCTGTATTTTCTTACCTTGTCCTCACCTCCGTTCCTTCGTATATCTTCTCTATTTTTCTTATTAGAACTTTATTTATTCCTTTTCTTCTTAAGATATCTCATAGCTTACTTTCATCCACCTTATCAAAAGTCGCCTTCAGATCATATGTACTTTTCCTTCTCTTGTCTCCATATCCCCTTCTCTTTATATCAAGCGCGATAATACAAAGATATCAATTTTCGACCTTTCAACAAACAATCAAATCTTTTTCTTCCACATCCTTTTCTAACCTATTCCTTAGCACCTCAGGGTATATTTTTTATGCCGTATGCAGGATTTCCTTATAGTTCGTTACCTCTCCTTATCACCACTTTTATACAATGGCACATTTATGCTTTTCTTCCATTCCCGAGGTATTATATTTTCTCTCTATATCCTTTAGAGTAATCTCATCATTTTCCTCCATAATTCTTCTTGCATATTTTCTTGCTTCCATTGGAATCCAGTCTATTCCTAACGCTTTCTTTATTTTTATCTTATGCATCCCTCTTATCTCTTCCTCCTTTAATTCATTTTTCTTTTGATCCTTCCACTTTATTATCTTCCGTTTTCTTTGTTCTTCTTCTGTTCCAATAACTCCATGAAATATCTCCTCCATTCTTTTTTTCTTATATTATTTTCCTTTCATATCCTCTTGCCTCTTTTTTATTTATAAATTTCCAAATGACCGCCTTTCTTCTTAGCTTTTTCAATTCCTCCTCTTTTTTTTCTGTTTTTTCTCTAACAGCTCTCTAAGTATTTTTTCTCTTCCATGTAGCTCTCCCTCTTCACTTTGTCTTTTTTCTATCTCATATATATCCTCTTCACTTCCCTTTTTTTCTTCGTTTAATTATTATCCCACCAGTCCTTGTACGTATTCCCTTCCTTTTTCTTTTGTCCTTTTTTTAAAATTATGGTCCCATATACAATCCGTTTGCTCTCTTCTCATTCCTTTTCTATTTGTCTAAGAGTATGCTCTTCATCCTTTGTCTCTTTTTTTTCCTCGAATTCTTCTGTTCTGATAACTTTTTATAGCTTCCTTTGTACATAATATAACTTTTTCTTCTTTTTCCTCTTCGTATATTCTGTTTTGTTCTTCTCCTTTTCTCTCGCCCACACTGTATCATATCTTCTTCCTCAATCTTTATGCATATAATAGAGACATGTAGTCAGAGTCCATTCTAACATCTATCTTAAACTTTACAACCTTATTATATATATTGTTGACTATCATCTATAACTGTGCTATCTTTTGCGCTTACATATATATTCCCTCTCCCAATCATCTGCAGTTTTGTCATTTAAAATATGCCACTTTCTTTTCATAACCTCATGTATCAAATCTTTACTTCCATTACTTATCATTTGATTCCTACTACATCTATCTTTACCTGCAGGTCTTCGCCTCCTAGTTCACCTGTCCTTATTAAAAATCCTACATTATCATACATTAAAAATCTCCTATTATTAAATCTCCTCTACCCTTTACTTTCTTTTTCCTTAATCCTTCCTAATTTTTTTTCTAAATTCTTTGCTCCTTGTTCATACATCAATACTATGTTAATCTTTATATTCTATTCCATAAATTCTGTTACTATCATTCCTTCCTCTCTTTTAATTCACCTATCCTCTCCTTTCTTGTTGGCGATCTGCGTGCAGGATGAATTTGTGGTGGCATGGCCATGCGATCACCGTCCAAGCGTTTCCCGCGGTATGATTGCTTCGAAGGCACTTGGAAAAATGAGATTTTCCTTGCTTTCCAAACTTTATTTAAACAGACCTCAAATTGGGCGAACGTGTTTTACAGTAGATGCGGAAAGGATCTCAACGGTGCAGTAGCGCGATAAAAACTATTCAGCATGAGGCGAAACACATGTTGTCGACGAGACAATTAGAGCGGGCATGATGATCTGAGTGTTGCTGATCGATTACGCGCGACGTATGCTTAACAAACGATATCTCGTGGATTGATCGATTCTTTATCGGGCGATGTGACTAGACGTCGTAAACGATATGGGTACCGAACATTTCTTTTTGTCTATTATAAAACTTTCCTCGGCCCTATCTCTTTTTTTTTTCTTTCAAAACTGCCTTCCCAATTATGTGTTTCAGGTAGGCTATTTCTTATTTTCTCTCATCTCTTTTATACAATTCATGTTTCACATGTTCTCACAAAATAAAAATCTCATACATATTTTTAAAAAATCTTATCTTTACCTCCCATCTCCTCCCTCCCCCCTCTTTATTTGCCACATTCCAGAATAAAATCTTTTTCTGTCTTATCTTTCTTTATTATCTCTATCCTTCTTACTTCCTTCTCTTTCATATCTGTTGTTCTGCCCTTTTTTTACCCTTCTTTTATTTTCTATATTAAGTCTTCTTTAACTCTCTTTTATTCTTCCTTAACTTTTCCAAAATCCTATCCTTGTCCTTTTCTCCTATATTCCTTGTCTCTTTCCCTTTTGCGATTCTGTTTCCCTTTTCCTCTTCCCGTTTGTCTTTCATGGAAATATTTTCCCCCTCGTTCATATCTACGGCATTATCTTCACCTCTTTTCTTTCTCTCCTCTTCTCTCTTTATACTTGCCCAGAATTTCCAAGTTCCCTTTACTTTCCCCAAACTTATCTTAATTTTTCCACTTGTTCTTTTGCTCTTCTTAATCCATCTATTTTCTTCTCATAACTTACAATTAGATCGTTTTTTCACAAAAATTCTTCTCTCCTTGAACTTGCGTTTGTTTCTCATCACCTCCGTTTATTTTCCACGATTCTTCATTCTTATAATTATTATTATCGGCCTGTTTATTCTCTAGTTTGTTATTTTACAATCGACCTACTTTTTCCTTTATAATTCACCTTCTCCCTTTCCACATCCCTGTCTTCTGATCACGTCATCCCTTCAGAGTGCTGTCTCATATATACAGAATCGGAACAACGGAACGAATTTCTTACTAGAGAATTGAGTCGATTAGAATTCTCTTCCGCAAGAAGTTTCTTTACCCATGTAGCCAGAATGGAATGAAAACGGAACGGAAAGTTGTCTCGGTCGTAAATTAACTTGCTTGATTCAATCGATATTTTATTATTTAAATGCGACCAGGGGCGTCGACTTAAAATTGTGCTAAATAACGAGTTGGCGAAGGAAGGCAGAAATGGACGGACAAACAAAAAAAAAAAGAGTCTCGTGCACAAAAACTGTAGCACATATATTTTTATTTTTTTACATTTATTTACTTTTTACATTTATATTTTTCATATATCGTATATATATTTTATATGTAGCATATACTATATATATTTTATATATATATAATATATGTAATTCATATAGAACACGCAAATGTGAAACTATGGATTTTGTTCCTGCTTATAAATTCATCTATATAGCTTCTAAATTAAGATTGTACAACATCCAAATGAATATGCAGAACATCCATACTATTTAACAAAATTGGAAGCATCGTAGAGCTTAGATAAGTTTTTAATCCTCTAAGAGCCGAAAAAGATCTTTCCGCAGTACAGAATTGTAAGCAGAAGTTTTATCCTTTTTTGTGTATTCTTAATATAATTTCTCTTACGGTTACTTTTTTTTTTTTTTTTTTTTTTTTAAAAAAATNTTTTTTTTCAAAAAATTAACGGCATCTTTTAAAGTACAGATCTTTATTTTCTTGGCCTCCACTTAATTACTAAATTATAAAACATCGTTCGATGTAATTTTAAATGCGCTTAGCTTAGCGCCGAGACACTACCAGTGTTTCCAGATTTTCTCCTGTCAAAATCGGTTTTATATATTAGGTTGGAATTAATTCGTAGCGTTTTACAAGAGATGGCACAAGCAGTACACTATTTCGTTGTTACCTATAGTTCTGTATACATTGTAAACATCTATCATAGGACGTCATTTGCCGTACATAACCTTTCTTGAAATCATAAATAACAACACTGTATAATTCATTGAATATGTCAAAATTTGTGCCAGATAAAGTGTTTTTGCGGGGAGTTTTGCTTCATTACTTTAATATGAACAAAAGTGCAGCTGAAGCTCATCGTATTTTAGTGGATGTGTATAGTGAACATGCTCTGGCTGAGCAAACGTGTAGGAAGTGGTTTGCACGTTTTAAAGCTGGTGATTTCGACTTGGATGACAAGGAGCGACCTGGTCAGCCGAAAAAATTTGAAGATAACGATTTGCAGGCACTGCTCAATGAAAACTCATGTCAAACACTTAAAAAATTATCTACGTCATTGGAAGTTGACTTCTCAACAATAGGAAAACGTCTTAAAAGTTTGGGCATGATCCAGAAGGAAGGACATTGGGTCCCATATGAATTGAAACCAAGGGATATTGAGAGACGTTTTCTCACGTGCGAACTGCTGCTTCAACGGCAGAAAAGAAAAGGTTTTTTGCATCGGATTGTTACCGGTGACGAAAAGTGGATCCATTATGACAATCCAAAGCGCAGAAAGTCATGGGTTAAGCCCGGCGAACCATCAACATCAGTGGCAAAGCCCAATATCCATGGCTCAAAGCTCCTGCTCTGTATTTGGTGGGATCAGAAGGATGTCATATACTACGAACTGCTAAAACCGCATGAAACCATTACTGGAGATCTCTACCGACGGCAACTGATGCGCTTGAGCCGTGCATTGAAGCAAAAACGGCCGGAATACTTCGAAAGACACGATAAAATCATCTTGCTGCACGACAATGCTCGCCCACACGTTGCAAAACCGGTAAAAACATACCTGGAAACACTTAAATGGGAAGTGCTACCGCACCCGCCGTATTCTCCTGATATTGCACCTAGCGACTACCACTTGTTTCGATCATTAGCTCATAGCTTGTGCGAGCAGAAGTTCACATCTTACGAAGATTGTACAAAATGGTTCGATTCCTGGATTTCATCTAAAGACGAACAGTTCTTCCGACGTGGTATTCATTCACTGCCCGAAAGATGGTCAAAAGTAGTAGAAAGTGATGGGAAGTACTTTCATTAATGTATTTTTTAATGCTCATGTGAAATAAATAACATTCTTTCATTAAAAAAACGCTACGAAATTAATTCCAACACCTAATATTATAGTAATGCGATCAATGTTACTTTCGTTTCGTCAAAGTGCTACATCTAAGCACTAGTGAAATACCGGTTGACGGTCGTGAAAGAAACCGTCGAATTGTAAACACGCAACTTTTCATACATAATTTAATCAACTTTTATTTTTAATAAATATTAAATAATAAATTATTTCATCAAAAAATAATTTATACATTCTTCGGAATATTTCAAGTGTGGAATTCCACATATGAAAAACTTTCGAGTGTGGAATACTCCATATCAACCACACTATAGTCGATGCCCATGAATGCGACTAAAGCAGTAATATGCATAATTTGTGTAATTATCTTACCTGTAACGTGAATACTCAAAAATACTGAATTATAAGAGTGAAATAAAAATTGGAAATTTAATACAATAAATAATCTGTATAAAGGGTGCATATAGAGGATGAATTCAAAAAAAATTTTTGAAGAAAATAAATAGCGCAGTTAAATAGAAATATTTGTTGTACTTTGGTATAAAACATTTTTTGATATTTCATTTAGTTATCGAAAAAAGGAAAAAGTCTTTTTATCTTTGAAAAATGGTTTTACTCCTTTGAACCGTTTTTTAGCCGTAACTAAAACGTTCTAAATTCATGTATTTTACGCCCTATACATTTATGCCAAGTTTCATTAAAATCTGAATTTTTCACTTCGCGAAGTTTCCTTGTAAAATAAATAAACTTGTACTTGTAAGACATGCGTTATGAAAGAGAAAAAATAAATTAACAGTAAATTTTTTTTTTATTCAGTGTAATATTCAGATAAATTCAGATTAATTCATTACATTACATTAAAATTGTAATTTTCTTTTATTATTTATTTTCATTAACTATAATATTATATAGTAAATTTTTGAATTGTTTTTATAGTTTTTCGTATCCATCAAAAGTAGTATTTACTCCTTTAATTTTTTATGATAACACTTGAATGGACAAAATAACGCAATTTTGTCATAATGTTTTGAATAATGCCCTGGTAGAAATTTAGACAAGAAGCTAGTACGGCTCTTGCATGGATGCCATATTAGGAGTTAACATGGCAAACTTGCAAGTACTACGCCAGCAATGTCATGTTTTGTCTAATGGCGCTGGCGAGCGACATGTCGCCAGCTGACTAACCTGACGTATACATATATGGCACATTAAGAATTAAGAAATAATAATGGGATTGACATTGACTCGATTTCTTTAATTTGAAGAAGTTTTTTGGTTGTATCTTTGTATTAAAATTAAAGAAATAATTTATATAGTTTCGCGATTTTTTTTTAATGAGAGAAATATTTTTTATATGTAAAAAAAATTTTCTTAAATAACAATTTTTTTATAATCGTACGCTTGTGATCGAGTCATTGCCAATATTATACCTCCTACTGTAACCATTCTTAATTTCGTGCCTCTCACTGACAGTTTAATATTATTAATATTTGAAGAGAATGGAAATGAAATAATACGCTGGTATTTATTAATTTATTATTAGTTAGAGAATGATAATGACAAAGTGATTGTCATCTCCCACCTGCAATTGCTAGATGCTTATTTTAATTAATTTTATTTTACCCTTTAGTTGTAACTCTCGCTATAACAATACCTCTCTATACTTCCTCGGGAAATTTGTTGTAACTATAATAGCCGTTTTGTAACTATAATAGCTGTTTTGAATAATATTTGATGTCCTGTTTCAACGCTGTGTTCTGTCAATGCTGATTGTGTGGCAGGTTTCAGCCTGACATCTCGTTTCTTTATTGCGCACGTTGACCATTCTTCCGGTTTCACCGCTATACTTTCCTGCAAGAGCAGAGTATTTTGTATATTTCTGTGCAACTGAGTGGAGATTTAGGAGTTTCTTTAGGATTTCTCAAGATTTGCTCGATCTTTCTTGGAGGCTTGAAAGTTTGGATGTTGTGTTTGTTCAAAATCCTGCCGATTTGATTTGTTGTTTCTTTTACATATGGAAGAATAGAGAAGTTTCTTTTGTTTAATTCTTTCTGTGGTTGTGTGTCCGAGTTGTTTTTTGTTCCGCTCGTATATTTGCTGATTGTCTTGTCCACTTCTTTCTTATTGTATCCGTTTCACTGTAAGGTTTGTTTCAAATGATTGAGTTCTGTTTGTAGATGTATCTTTATCAGAGATACTGAATGCTCTATGCACATGTGAGTGTATTGCTGATTATTTTTGCGCTGGATAGTGGTGCGACTCGGCTTGTAAGTATCTGTGTGTGTTAGTGTGTGTTAGCTTCTTGTATACTTGATGGCTCAGAGTATTGTCAGCCTTCTTTGTGACAAGAACATCCTGGAAGGGAAGCTTATCATTCTCTTTTATCGTGAACGAATATTAGGATGTTGGTTGTTGAGGAAGTTTAAGAACTTGTGAAGTTCATTACTGCCATATTTCCAGATTACGAAAATTTCGTCTACATAACGGAACCAAACTTCTGGTTTATTGTTCGCCTTATGAAGGCCTCTTCCTCCTGCTTCATGAAGATGTTTGTAATTACAGGAGAGATGGGGGAGTCCTTAACCTCCCCAGACGTCTGTTCATAGAATTGATTAATGTAAGAAAAATATGTGATCGTTAGGCACTGCTCAATTAAAGCGATGATGTTATTAGGGACATTATGTGAGGTTTTAATTATATCTAAGGTTTCTTTTATTAGAACGTTTGTGAAAAGTGACTCTACATCGAAACTCACCAATATATCTTCAGGCTGCAGACGGATTTTTTGGATTTTCCATATGAAATCCATCGAGTTGAAATCCGCGAATTACGATCTCTAATAGAAAAGACTGAGTCACATTTCACCAACCTTCTAAGAATATCTTTGAAGAAGAATTAAAAGTACTATTACTTGGGTATACTACTATTACTTGGAATAATAAAGGATACGTAATGTATCACTACTTAGGCTCTATTCGAGAAGCACATTCTTAGCGCCTTTTTAATCTTTTTTTAAAAAGGTATTGTATACGATAGCGGCGAAGTCGTAGAGACGTAGCGGCGCGGCAGAATCCTAATACATTACTAGACTCGGGGCTGATAAGCTTATGTGTTTGTGTAAACGTATTTTATTTGGAAAAATAAAGC
Organism: Acromyrmex charruanus; assembly: GCA_017607545.1. Classification (NCBI taxonomy): domain Eukaryota; kingdom Metazoa; phylum Arthropoda; class Insecta; order Hymenoptera; family Formicidae; genus Acromyrmex; species Acromyrmex charruanus. The sequence goes on from JAANIC010002508.1 coordinate 374,536, forward strand.
TGTAAAATATGTAAATCATTTTTTAATTGTAAATAGTTCATTTATAGACTAAAAGAAATTTACTATACGAATACTGTACGAATTAATTTTTGTATTTTTTAGTATAATACAAGTTTATTTGTTGTTGAAGTTTTGGAAGTTTTTGTTTTGGTCGTGTAAAATGATCGAAGCATCAGATTGAACAAAGTCCTGAATTTATTATAGCTAGTTAATTACCGCATATCAAACAGAGCACGTGATCTAGTCCGTGTCTCTGAATCGATTCTCTGGATCTCACTTCTTCATTTTTGGTCGTTCGCACCTTTTGAAAGGAGAGTACCAATTTTCGAGGATTTCGTGACCACTCGGGGATCATTTTATTTCTATGTTTTCTTATGTATTTTTTTTGTAGAAACCGAAAATAATTATTATAATAACGCTAGACTTAAGAAAAAATTGGTATATTGAAATAAAGTGAATAAAATCATTCGCATTGTTATAAAATCATTGTCAGTTATGCTTCAGTGATTTAGAAATTAATTCCAAATTGGATAAAATTCGAGTAATATTGCATCACAAAATTATTTAGATTATATTTTTTATTAGGACATTTGTTACAAAAAATAAATCTTACAAAAATATAAGAATTTGAAAATTCAATAAAATATCAATTATTTTCTAACTAATCTTTTTTATGAATCATTTTGTATTTTTAGATTCGATTTATACCGACTATAATATTGATAATTGACAACGAAAAAGTTTTTTTATTTAAAAGACAATGATAAATGATAAGATGCCTTCCTTCTTTTTATTCGTATTTGGGACCGATAGTGATAAAATTACATCTCCTATTTACATATTCACATATATATATATATATATGCGCGTCACCAAAATCCGGAACAAATCGAACAATTTCTTTAAGCAAAATGTTTTTAATGAAAAATTAAATATTACAAAAAATCCTTTTACATGGCACTTGGAGGATCCCTGTAGAGCACAATTATTCGATATATCCTCCATCCTTGAATGCCAGCCTCTATTCTTGGTCTGAATTGTTCGCACGCACGCTGTAATGTAGCGCTGTCCATGCTGACGAATGCCGCCTCAATAGCGGTCCTTAATGACGTCACATTGGGATGTGCCGAGACTTGTTTATGACCTTTTCAACTACGCTCCATACGTAGTAGTCCAAAGGATTTAAATCTGGGCTGTTGGGAAGCCAGAATTCCTTGGACCAAAACATATTGACGTTGTCTGAGAGCCAATTTTGAATCAAATGACTCATATGAGCCGGTGCACCGTCCTGCTGAAAAATATTATGACCGTTCGGACGCCACAGTTTCTATCCACGACTTCACTACATCCATCAGAACGCGTAAATACACTTTCTTTGTGACAGTTTCCCCTTTTTTAAAAAATTGTGGTGGCATGATATCACAGAAAATTTTGTTCTGGCAACAACAGGGATATCCTCAGGGTTGTAGGCGATCATTCCTCCGGTTGATTTTGACATCAACAGTAAAAATTTTTTTGTCAGAAAAGAACCTGATTCGTCCCGACGCTTCATTTGTCAAAGAACACAATAGCAGATTGTAGCGAACAACTCGGCTTGTCCTGGCAGCCTCAGAGAACATCTGTCGTATCTTTAATGTTTGTACGATTTGTATTGAAGGTCCTCCTCGGCATTCGAGGTATTGTTGGCTCGCTTACATCAACAATCGATGCTAATTTTCGCAATGATTGCCCTAGGTCATCCGAAATCAGCATTTGAGCCCCTTCAATGACTGCGGGGGTCCTTATGTTCTTTCGAGTGAGTTTCCTTGTTGGCATACTGGAACCTTTGTTGGTTCTAAATCCATATATTTTGCCACAATGTCATAAATGATTGATCTTGGGTATCCAAAGAACTGGATTATTTTCGTTGCTGAGCGCCCAGCGCGAAGGTTTTCGATGATCGTGGCTCTTCGATTATACTCCGCATTTTGTTTCAACATCGCGACCATTTTGAGAATATAACTGTTTACTAGAAGGGCTTTCTCGGATGCCAACAATAACCTCTGGCGGAGGCACAATATAGCGAAAAATGTAAATTGAAATTTGTTAAAAAATTATTTAAAACCAATATTTGACGATTTTTAGTAATTAATATTGTTTATTGCATATTCTCGTATATTTATCAAACCTGTATATATTAGGTGCTTGAATTAATTCTCGTTGTTTTTTGTTACAAAAAAATTCATGTTTATTTCATCAAAAAGGTACCTGATATTTTATTCACAATATTGTCCATCGAAAGCTTCAACCTTTTCTCACTTTTTGAGTAACAAATGGATTCCGCGGTAGAAAAATTCAGGTTCTTTCGAGACGATCCAATCATCAAGCCATTTTTTGATATCTTTGGAATAACTGAAGTGCTGCCCAGAAAGACCATACTGCATCGACCGAAACGAATAGTAATCTGAAGAAGCAACTGGCGGGTCGAGTAAAACATCTCATCCAAGTGCCTCCTAGATTTCCTTCACTGTTCTGCAATATGTGGTCTAGCGTTATCATGAAGAAGAATAACTTTATCATTCTTTTGGCGTATTGCGAGCGTTTTTCTTGAAGTGCTCGATTCATATTGAATAATTGACGTCGGTAGCGTTCAGTATTAATGATTGCAGCAGTTCATAGTACACTACACCGACTTGATCCCACCAAATGCACAACATGATCTTCTTTCCATGAATATCCTGTTTTAATGTTGATGTTAATGGTTTACCCATGATTTCTTGCACTTAGGATTGTTGTAACAAATCCATTTTTCATTGTTAGTCACAATTCGATTCAAAAACGACTTCCGTTTTTGTCTTCGAAGCAGCAATTCACAAATGGCTAAATGTTTCGCAATGTCTCTTTCTCTCAAATTCATATGGGACTCAGTTTCCTAAGCTTCTGGATCATTCCCATTGCTTTTAAACGTTTGCTAACGGTTAACTTATCGACATTTAATGTTTCCGACAACTCTTTGAGCGTCTGACATAAATCTTTTTGAAGTAATGTCTCCAATTCTTTATCTTCAAACTTTTTCGGCTGATTAGGGCGCTCTTTGTCATTTACGTTAATGTTGTTTTTGAATCTTCTAAACCAACCTCTGCAAGTTGTTTTAGAGCATGCTTCCCATAAGCCTCCACTAGCAAATAATGACTTTCGGCAACAGATTTCTTGAGATAAAACTAGAAAAATAATTCTTCCCGCAAATGCTCTTTTTTTTGTACGAAACTGACATTTTTAATGCGATAAAAATTGTTCTTTGCATCCGATCAAATGTTACATATTGATTATTAAAGTCTATTGACAGTACTTTCATATACATCAGCAGTCTTTCCACATTGTAACTTTGAATATGATTTTTTCAACTTTCTTTGTCGATAAAAAAGTGGAATTTGATATTGGGCGTAGATTTCATTGTACTCTAAATGGATATATGGATTTCAGAGGTTCCATATCTACGGCAGAAACCCCTGTATATCATGGGCATTCTCCTTTCGGATCCATCATGTGCGCTAATAAATGAATAATAGGTGTGATCACTTGATCAAATTGTTTCTGAAAAAAGCTTTTATATGATTTCAAATCTTCTTCATTTAATATGTTAGACTGCCTTCGATATAGCCATTGATTCTTGCTGCAGTACATTTAATGCTGAGGCAACTTTCGATAGTTGTTTTTCTAAATATATCAATTCGTTGTAAGTTTTCATGTTATTTAAAATATAAATTGCAATCGAATCATCAAACTTATTGTTTTGTTCTAGAGCAATTTCTCTGTACTTGTGATAATTTGCGAAGAAGACGCATTCTAGATGCGAATTTCACCTAGTTTCGTTAGGAATTTGTGGCATAAGACCACTTTTTTTCTTGAACCATCCATGTGCTCGGTGTACGAAAATATTTTTGAATTTTAATAATTTGTTTCAGTATGATTTGAGGCGTTATATCTTTCTTCACTAAATTTAAGAGATGTGTTACCCATCCGTACGCAACTTTGGTTGTTTTTCTCTTAAAATCTGTCACATTTTGGATATTTTATTCTCATTATCTGTAATTACGGCGAAAATCTTTGCGTCGTACTTTTCTTCACATTCTTTTATAGCTTGTATAACCTCAGTGTATCTTTTTGATGTTTTCTTCTCCGATTCAGAATCGTAAACATCAAAAAGAAAACTTTTTGTATTCACATGCAAACTTATTACCTGAATGGCATCATTACGGACATTGACCAACCATCTACTGTAAGTATTAAGCTTTTTGATTGTAGTTTTTCTTTAAGATCAGCTTAATTTTTTCAATGTAATGTCTAAAAGCTGTCCTCCAATCATTTTTTATGAAGGAAGTTTATAATCTGATCATAAATTTTAAATTACCATTTTTTTCAAAACTTTTTAGTTGCGCAGTATTATTAATAATTGAGGGATTTATATTTATATTTCGATCGAAAGGAAGAGACTGATCCATAAGGGCCGATTTTGGCCCTATCCAAAGGAAGATATAAAGGACCCTTCATTAATCCTATATGAAATTGGATCCCAGTGAAATTAAATGGTTTTCTCATATGTTATAGCTTATGACTTGCTAAATAAAACATATAAGTTTTAACACAGAAAAATGAACAGTTTGTGTTCGATTCATCTACAGTTGCTGACATTTTACCATGAAATACTCAATAACTTTTAAACGGCTGACCTAAAATGGATAAAATTATAGTGTTTTAAAAAGATCTCAACAAGGAACTATAAGAAAATGAAAGAAAAAGTGGGGAGGTCTCACTAAAAAAATCCGAGTTGTCTTACCTGACGACGCTATCCAAAGTCAAATTGATGAAGTCAGCGGCTTTTTAAACTCTATAACTTTTATCTAAAACAATATAATATATTATAGGACCGTATATATGATAACACAAACTATAGCAATCAAAGCTTTAAACGGTCTAGCTGGATCTTAATGCTTGTATGATTCTTGTGTGAATTTGTATATTACGTATGTAGCCTCTTGAAACGCGCGCCGAAATGATTTTTCGGCCTTGAAACGTTAACTCTACTAATTACCGCGAGTAATATCACGAGTTAAATTGACTAGCAATTTAATAAATTTTTTATGCTTATTCGCATCTTCGAAACGATCTTAATAATGTTGAATGACATATTAAAATGTATAAATAATTAATTCTTATTGCGAAAAATATTACCTCGGTCGGGAGTCGAACCCGGATCTTTTGCATTCTGTGCTAGAGATATTTTTTTTTATCTAAAACATTTTTTTATAAGAACTTATAGATTTTCAGATATTTTGCCATTTTATGTTCTTTATATGATTATATATGGTGCCACATATAATTACATACTATTATATATAATATAATGTCTAAGATATGTACACATGTAAAAATGATACTTTATTACAGAAACGATACTTTATTACAGAATATGTAGTATAATTCCCCATTCTTAGCGTAATCTAGGACCAACGACGTGGACTTAGTAAGGTTCTGGTTCCGCGCGCGATATGCGATATGCAATTATATTACTTAATAAAAAATTAATTGTTTCCTGATTATTTATTAAGTTATTTTCATCATTCAGATCCTGGAAATTACACTACATATTTTGTATTGTAATAAAATATCGTATACATATGTACATATCTTAGATTTTATATATGATAGTATGTAATTATATGTGAGATATAATTATATGTGGCATCATATATAATCATATAAGGAACATATAATGTTCCGAGATGGCAAAATATTTAGAAAACTATAAGTTTTAAAAAAAATGTTTTAGATAAAAGTTGTAGAATTTAAAAAGTACTAACCGCTGATCAGTTTGACTTTGGGTGGCGTCGCCAAGGTAGGGCAAAGTCTACTTCTTATAGTCCTTATTGAGATCTTTTTAAAACACTATAATTTTATCCATTTTAGGTCAGCCGTTTAGAAGTTATTGAGTATTTTGTGATGAGATGTTAGCGACTGTAGGTGAATCGAACACAAAAACTATTCATTTTTTTTGCGTTAAGACTTACATGTTTTGTTTAGTCATAAACTGTAACATATGAGAAAATCATTTCATTTCACTGGGACCCAATTTCATATAAGATTAGTGCGGGGTCCTTTTCGAAGATTTCCCGACTACTTGAAAATCGTTTTATTTATGTTTCCTTATGTATTTTTTTTGTAAAAACCGAAAATAATCATTATAATAACGTGAATCTTAAGAAAAAATTGGTACATTGAAGTAAAATGAATAAAATCCTTATTCACGTTGTTATGAAATCACAGTAGTGAAATCACAGGAGAGAAAATGCAATCGTTCCAAAATACTATTTATTTTCTTGAGATTACAGCGGCTCGTAGTTACTCGCACAGACACCAGGCTCGCCTACTTATCGGCACACGATCGATAATCAACGCGTGTTATTCGAATTATTTGCTTTGTGCTCTTTAGTCTCAAGCGGCCCACCAAATTAGGCATTTTAATTTCGTCATTATTTATTGCTACGGGTAATTTACACAATCTGGAAATTGCTTGTTTATAACAACCAGTCGCAGTTCGTATGGAAATCACGCGAATAAGCCTGTCATTCCCCGGATGCAGTTCTATTACTTGCCCTAATTTTCACTTTATTGGCGGAGAAATTTCATTCTGAATAACTAGATCTCCGACTTGATGATTGGCTTGCAAACCAATCGTTCGATTCTGCAAACCGGTGATGTATTCCACCGTCCAAAATTCCGCTTGCTTGACCTGTTGCACAAGTCTCCAACGATTATTAAGGCGATTGCTTGGAATCTCAATTACATCAGCCTTGGGATTGCTTGTTATGGGTTCTCCCATTAGAAAATGGGCTGGAGTGAGCGGCTGCAAGTTAGCCGGGTCTGAAGATAACGGTGATAGAGGCCTCGAATTAAGGCAAGTCTCGATTTGCGCAAGAGCGCAATTACCAATTCCTTAAATGTAAAGTGCGTTACTTGTTTCAAATGGTATAATCTTATACTAGCCTCCCATATGTGATGAGTGGGGTGGTATAAACTTCCATTCAATTCCTTCCTTAGCAAGCGTAGTTCCGATGCATCCCTCAACTTGAGTTTGGGCAAATTGGTATATTTCTTTTAGTTCTCGATTGGCACCAACGAAATTGGTGACATTGTCGCTATACATTGTGTGCGAACATCCTCTTCGACTTATGAAAAGCGTGCTTGAAATGCTGCTGAAGAAAGCTCACTGATAGCCTTCAAATAAATGGCCTTCGTGGCAAAACAAACAAAGAGTGCGATGTATGATTTAGTTGGTTCGCGACTTCTGTCCTTGCTGATAAGTATGCTGATAAGACCCGCGAAATCGAATTCAGTCACTGCAAAACTACGACTAAGACGCACTTTGTTGGGGTAGAGACCCTAATAATTGAGACAGCTCTTGTTTATTATTCCTGCAGCAATACATGACAAATTCTTCGTGCTAGACTCTTGACCCTTCAGAGTACTTCTCCCTAATTGAAGACAACAATAGTGATTGACTCGCGTGTAATAGACGATGTTCTCTTTCGAATAATAATTTTGTGAACCGTGCTCCTGCTGGTAAAAGGATCGGATGTTTCCTTCCGAAAGGCCACGTTGAATGCTGCAAGCAGCCGCCCACTCTAATAAACCTTGCTCATTGAAGAACGGATGCAATAAAATAAATAACTAGTAGATTTCAATCTGCGATTTCCTCACAGATCGGCGATGTTTTTGGCGAAACTTACTTCTTGCACATATTAAATACAACTGACGTGCGCTGCTTGTATCTCGGAACTTGTCAACCTTGCTGACTTCCGGTCTCCTGCAGATTATGAAGGTATTATAAACAATACGTCAAGATACGTTTCTTGTTAACGTAGAATACTTGTCGATACGTTGTGAAATTATGGAACATCCCTCGTGGACGAGAATGCAGGAGCGCACATTCTTCCTTTCATCCACTTGAACCTCCTTGATGATTTCTGATGCCTCGAACTCTTGCATTCCTTCAATTTTCGTTGGTTGTTCCACCTGAAGCTATTGCGGGCCTGACCACCACAGTATCTACTGCCCTTTGGTTAATTCACGTGAATTGATGTGGAATAGCGTCACGTGAAATCGCATCAGCAGGATTTTCCGTTCTCCTTACGTGAGACTAGTGCTTGGCCGGCAATAACTCGACGATTTCCTGTACTCTATTGGCCACAAACGGTTTCCATTGCAAAACATCTCCCTGAATCCACACAATGTGATCTTAGAATCTGTCCAAGCGAACATTCCATCGATAGATATTCGTAAATTGCACTGAACATTGATCATTAAATGAGTGAACAGGACTGTACTACACAATTTCAATTGAGGTATGGATGTTGGTCTAATCGGTGCTCTCTACTCTTGATTTAAAATATAATAGCCTAGACGTGATACTTCCATCGATATCAAGAGCTTGAAGATACAGGCAGACTCCATATGCCCTTTCCGATGCATAAAAACCTTGTAGGTACATCTTCGACACAGCTCAGGTTGGAATAACTTGTCTTAGGAAAATTGTGCTAGCTGCACTTAATTCCCTTCGGAAAGATTCCCATTTCTTCGAGAGGAAGGCCGGTAATAAATCGTCCCAATGGCATTCCGTCCGCCATGTATCTTGTATAATTATTTTTGTTGTAGTTATTATGGGGCCGATGAATCCTAAAGTCGAAAAGTTTACTGGAAAGGATTCCCCGCTTAGTACTTGCGGATTCCATTTCGATCACTGAAAATTGAAATTGATCACCGTGGGGATTCCACTCGAGTCCGAGTGTTTTAATATGATCTTCTGCATCGAGGCGAAGATTCGAGAGACCTTCTCTTAAGTGTGATGGCATCTCCTTCAATCTTGGTTAGTACACCATTGTGCTTCGAATCCTCCATGTAGCAATATCGTCGTGATTTGCTCTTGCAGCTTCGCGGCGTCTTCAGCATCACTTGCACCCGTTAAAATGTTATCCACGTAGGTTTGTTCTGCAAGCAGTAGACCTTGTGCTGCAAGAAAGAATTCTCGTTCAGTCTTTTCTGCTAACCTTCGGATGCATTTTATAGCTAAATAAGGAGAATTAGTTTCCCTATATGACCATGTCGGAACTCTTGAACAAGTTTTTGCAATATCACTCGCCTAATATCTTTGGATCGTTGCGGAACGGCAATCGCACAAATCGGCCGTCTTCGCGCGTGATTATTCGTTCAAAGAATTCGTCACTTTCCCATGCCTCCGCTGATTGAGGTTGATTTGTCTTCAATCGACAATCTTCTATTTCCCAAAACTTATTCAAAGATTGATTGAGTGTATCATTAGATTCTAAAGTGCAATTTAACGTGAGTCTTGTACTAAGATAATTCGACGAAGATCTATTTAAATCATTCTTTATTGTTCCGGCAATTATCCATCCCAGCCTTGTATTTTGTAATATAGGACCGTTTCCTCCGAGCTTTCCTATCTCTAATCAATCAAAGAAGAACTCTGCCTCGATTAGCAGTCAGTTGTGCTACGCTCTGGATCGCGAGTTTAATATTTGGAACGTATAACGACTTCGCAAACTTGACACGATGCTTTCTATTCCGCTTATGCCTGAAACAATTTCAGAAACTCGAACGCGTTTTACTTCTAATCGGCTACATGCTGCATGATAAAATGTGCTTCGTTCGCACTATCAAGTAGAATACGCAATGGAATAAGCGAACCGTTCGGATGTTCTGCATTGACCACCGCTGTAGTCATTAATGTATGTCTTCTGGTGGCTCTTTCATGGCATGATGCACGACGATCTTGTTGCTTGCTTTATCGCTAGTCGTACGATCCGTTTGCTCGCTGACAGATTCATCCGGTAAAGGCTTTTCATTTGTTTGTCCCTCCACCTTCGGTCAGTGACATAGCGTATTATGTTTTCCTGAACACTCTCGACAGGTGCCCATCTTACAGGTCCTTAGAAAGTAATCGTTGCGCAAACAGTTCATGCACAGTCGGTGGCTTAAGTCGGCGGACCTTCTCAACTCGGTCATCAACCTGCAAAGCTAAAAACTTTTCACAATGATACAAAAGATGGTTACGCAAATAGCATTTCTCTGCAGCCGTGACATTTGTTAACGCTGTCGGCTTCTCATGAAGCTTGGCTTTCTGTTTACTGAGTTCGCGCTCTTGCATCACGCTCTTCTTCTTTTTTCAATTCTCTCCAATATTTGGCATCTTCTTTCCAAAAATTCAGTTAACGTCACCAGCCTTGCCTCGCGATGTTTCCATTTTTTTGTTTTCAAGCACATAAAATGATTGTATCTAACTTAGACTTGATCATATGTATCACCAACTCATCCCAGGAATCCGTCGACAGTTTCATTGATTTAAACACGCGTAAATGTTTCAACACGTAATTTGTCAAACCTCGAATGGCAGTGGAGAACTCCTTCTCTACCTTCAGCATCGTAAAAAGACAGTGAATATGTTTCTTCTCGATAGCTCTTGGATCGTCTGTTTTTTCAACAATCTTTTCCCAAGCAATCTCGTAATTTGCATCGATTAACTCTATTGATTCAATGATTTTCGCTGCGTCATCATTTAATAAAGTGACTAGATATTGGAATTTTTGAATTCTTGAAATACTTCGATTTGCGTGAATTACCGAATTAAACATTTCTGAGAACCACTCTATTCTCAATTCTCTGTGTACCCATCAAATGCCGAAAATGGAAGTTTTACCTCAGGAAGTTTGATTCTTGACTTGGGTTGCCGATTGTATCTGCGAGATTTCGCATCAATTGTGTCTGTTGCTCAAGTAATCTAGTGATGGCATCACCATTGCCTGTCATTGCTTGCATTGCACCTTGCTGCAGGCTCAATCGCTGCATAAGTTCGCCCTGCTGCTGCAACACTCGCACGGAAGTACTTTGTTACTCGCCATAGTACGCGATTCATCTTGCTGCGATGGCATATTATACTAACGCTTCATCTTGATTTTTAATTTGAGATACTTCTTTTCAAAATCCGCATCTTCCGTCACATCCGTGACGGAATCCTCACCTTCCGTTACACTAATGATTTCGTGTTGTACATTCTCGAATTCTCTTTGGATTTCCTCGAGTCTCGCTAGTTAGACTTCCGCTTCTTCTCGACTTATCCGATGTTCTTCTAATTGCTCGATCTTATTCTTAAGCCTAGTCATCTTAGACTTAACCGTTCCTCGTTGCTTGCGAAGTTTTATGATTTCGGCTATGATTTTCCGAACTAGCTAATCTCTGTTGCATGCATCGATTCGAGTGTCTTGTTTTGTGTGGACTATATCATTCCTCGATTCATTGACTTCGTAGTTCTTGTATCTTGTTGATCTCGATAGGACCAATATCAGAATAGAAAATGTAATCGTTCCAAACTAAAATACTATTTATTTTCTTGAGATTACAACGGTTCATAGTTACTCGCTTGTTCGCTCGATAATGCTCGCCATGACAACGCTCTCATCTAGAGAGGAGACTAAAGAAAAATGCGTGACAGACGGCTGACTCGCTTACTTATCGGCGGTCGGTAATTTATCAACGCGCGTTATTCAAACTACTCGCTCTTTTGTCTCAAACAATATGCTTTAATAATTTAGAAATTAATTTCAAATTGGATCAAATGCGATTGATAATATTGTACCACAAAACGTTAATTAGATTATATTTCTCATTATTATACCGTTTATCATCTTGATACCATTTTCCTTACTCCAACCGTCGCGCATCGTTAAGTTGTACGCGTTAGGGCTCGATTAGACGAGTGACTTTGTGGCGTGAAAAACAAGCGACGATATTCATAGACTTCATGCTTGTGTGTGAATATGTTGATGTTTATTTATGGCGCCACAAACTTGTCTATTCGAACCCTATCGCGTACAGCTTACGGTAGACGCGCAATGCTTGGAGTGGGGGAAACGGTATCGAGATGACAAACGGTATAACGAGAAATATAATCTAATTAACGTTTTGTGCAATATTTATTACTCGCATTTGATCCAATTTGGAATTAATTTCTAAATCATTAAGGTATACTGTGAGACGAAAGAGTATAAAACGAGGTTTGTCTAAACTCAAGAAAATTTATTTTTTGAGGTCAATTGTATTCAATTTAAGTAATTTTAACTTAAATGGAGCGATGATATTGTCATATTTATACGAAAATTAATATTTTGAATACTGCATGTTTTTATTGAAAAAAAAATCATGTTGGAAAATGATCTGAATCATTCTTGAAAGGCAGAGTTTTCTCAATTCTCTTTATATTTGATGTCGATGCTCTTATATAGAATGTCTTTCAAAAAGGTCGAGACACCTAAATATCTCGGAAAATATAAGTTTTATAAAAAAATGTTTCAGACAAAAGTTGTAGGATTCAAAAAGATCTATTTACTGATTTTATCAGTTTGACCTTGGCTGGCGTCGTCAAAGTCAAATCAAGATCACACCGATTTTTTTTAACGACCTAAGAGGTCTATACATGCGAGCGGATCTTCCGCAGTGGATTCGCGGATCTGTTATTCACAGGTAAGTGGGTGAGATGAGCAATGAATCTGCCGTGGTAGATCCGCTTGTGAGTGCAGCCAGCATTTTCTACTGTTGTGACAAAATTGACCGTCTGTTTGCATCCTTATTTGCAATATGGCTAACGGAGGTAGGACGATCTCAGCATTTCACTTGCCTTTGAGTTACATTAGTAGAGGGTATAAGATTCAAGGAAAACTAAATCCAAGTTCTGATTCGGTTACATGTTAGGATCCATCATAAGTGTGGCACTTCCCTTACAAAGCTATCGTCACTTACTGCAGCATACGCTATCTTGATGTTATTGGGAAGTATATTAGGGATTTGAAATAAGTTGACAAAAGGTATTATTGAAGAAAAAATAACGTGAATACAAGCATATTTACTGATGAATAAGTGCAACTTTATTCTTTCATTGAAATAAAATTTATTTTGAATTAAGAATATACAGGATGATCCACTTAAATCGAACATCTTGAATATTTCGCTTATTTTTGATGATACAAAAAAATTTCAAACGAAAGTGGAACGGGGGACGTTCGAGGAGGACGTATTTTGGTTATGTTGTTTTTTTCTAGGTGGAGGCGTCAAAAAGATATGAAGGTCACCTCCATTTTTTAAAATGGAATTGTATGATTTTTTTCGTAAACTATTGATTTTTTGATGTTACTACCTTAATATTTTTATATGCAGAATAATTAGAGGAATATTATATTGTGTAAAAAAAAATTATACAATTTATCTTTTTGATGCTTCCACCTAAAAAAAAACATGACCAAAACATCCCCCTCCAAACTCTTCCACTTTCATTTGAAACATTTTTTTATATCTTCAAAAATAAGCAAGATATTTCAGATAGTCGATTTCAGTGGACCACCCTATATAAATTATTTTATTTTAAGAATAATTTATTTTTAATCGGAGATTGTTTATTCTTAGCTATTCTAAGCACAAAATATTCTTGGATTAAAGCATTTATAAAGATGTTTGTTGTTAAAATGCGTGATATCAGTACAAACTTATCTTTTTAAAAATGATAAAAAAAGGCGCTAAGCATATATGCTTCTCGAATAAAACCTAAGTATCCAACCTAATTAATAGTAGTTTTAATTTTTTTTCAAGGATATTCTTATTGAAGGTCTTCTTATTCCAAGTAATGGCAACTTTAATTCTCTGTCAAAAATTGTTACTCTTCGAAAAAAATTAATGTATCAAATGAAAAATTAAAACCCAGATGACTACAATCTTAACTAATCAAGTTAAATTCTATCCAATTAAAAAGTCAAACATAAATGGTACTGTCTTTTGTTGTTTATTTAATGATAATCATTCGTATGAAAGATTTGATATCAACAAAATTGGCGCCAAGTTAAATTCCTCAAAACTTTATGTATTATTCATAAAAAAAATTTGATATCAACAATTGATGCCAAGTTAAATTCAAATACTAAATTAAATAAATAATATTAACTTTAATGATATGTATTATTCCTATAAAAGATACCAAGAACTGACGCTAAATTAAATCCCATTTTTTTATGCCATGCCAAATTAAATAAATAATGGATATTAATCTAATGATATGTATTATTTGTACAAAAGATTTGATATCAACAACTGTGGTGCCAAGTTAAATTCTACTGTCAAAATAAAAAGTACTGTCTTTATTATTTACTTAATCCAAATGGTACTATCTTTAATTTTTATATAATGAAACTTAAATATATCTTATTAAAGGATCTTCCTATTCCAATTCAAATGGTTTAAATTCCTTAAATGAAATTATTATATCATAATTCATTCAAAAACATATTTCTATTTGAATTAAATTTTTTTCATTTTATACGGTTAATTTTTTAATGTTTTGTGGTAACACTTAATATTATATCTATCATTAGAGTTAACAAAATAACAAAAGACAATATCGTTAGTGTTTTATTTTTTAATTTGATAAAATTTAACTTGATTAGTTAAGATTGTAGCATCTGGGTTTTAATTTTTCATTGATACATTAATTTTTTCCGAAGAGTAATAATTTTTGACAGAGAATTAAAATTGCCATTACTTGGGTTGGAATAAGAAAACCTTCAATAAGAATCCTTGAAGAAAAATTAAAACTACTATTAATTAGATTGGATTCTTAGGTTTTATTCAAGAAACATGTATATTTATAGCGCTTTTTTTTTATCTTTTTTAAAAAGATAAGTTTGTACTGTTAAAATATACGGTATTAATGATATGAACTCTTAATTTTTTAAATACAAACAATATCAAGGCTAATGAGAATTAGCGCGGCTAATGAAAAATAACTTTATTGTAGTGTTTTGAAAAGTTCTCGACATCGGTTAGTAATACTGGAATAAAAAGTGTTTCATTAAAAAAAAATGAGTGTTTCATTTAAAAAAAAATCGACGTGACCTTGATCTGACCTTGACGGCGTCACCTAAGGTTAAACTGACAAGATCAAATAGATCTTTGAAAACCCTACAACTTTTGTCTGAACACTTTTATAATTAGACCTTATCTTGCGAAGATAAAAGGATGATCTGAAATACCCGTTATCTTGTTTTTATACACACACACACACACACACACACATATAAGATAATCAATAAGAAAGAAAGATCCAAAAAATAATAAATAAAATATAAATAATAATTTGAGCCAATACTTATTCATGTGTATTTTATACCATTTATTCAAAATGAATATTAAAACGTATACGTTTCGACCTCTTCGATACAAAGAAATTTACTTAAACTATTAATTACAAAATTACATAATGATAGCATACGAATATAAACTATTAACGTATAAAATACGAAAAAACTGTGGTAGTGATATCCGAGTTAATCTTGGTCATCAAATTACTAAGTTTACTAAAAAAGAAACAGATTGTTTGTTTTGAATCGATTGACCAAAAGGAGTTCAAAAATATTTTAAAAATTGCTAACATAAAGTTATCCGTAAAAAATATGGTAAAATAAACTTACATGACTGTCAAGATTGAACTATTTCTATAAGGTTTGTTGTACATGTTCCATTAAACTGTTCCATTTACAATGTGAAATACAATTATGTGTAATACAATTATGAATAAATTACAAAGTTAATATAAATAATTAAAATAATTAAAATCAAACTTTACTTCACTTATATGAAACAAAATTAAGAGTTATTAGATACGACATAATTTGGTAGATGAATGTAAAATGAAAATTGAGAGAAACAGTGGACAACAGAACATGTACTTACAAAGACAATAAGTATAAATAATAAATAATAAATAACCAAGGATAAATGATATAGATTGAAAGCATTACGTTTCTGAAAATAGATCTATATATAACGGATCGAGAGAAAGTGTATCGTTTTGTAGATTCAGGACCTAGTTTTTATTTTTCAATATGTATCATCTCTGATAACAATCTTTTATGTAAAATTTACTCTTCGTCTAAAATATATACGTTATCTCAATTAAGTTCATGAAATAAGTCCACACGATGTGATAACCGAATGTTGGGTCGTGTTTCTGTTAATGATTCCTACGAGGTGTGGCTATTAAATAACGAGACTGACGCTGTAAAATATTTTATTTTGATTTCATACATATTTACTTATTATCATCTTCAATATACACCCCTCCTCTATCCCTACAACGCTCCATGTGAATCTTCCATTGTTTGAAACAGTGCTGGAAGTCTTCTTCTGTCAGCTCCTTCAGGACGCGTGCCGCTTTCTCTTTCACAGCTTCAACGGACTCAAATTTTGTTCCTTTTAATGCAGATTTCACCTTAGGAAACAGATAGAAGTCGCACGGTGCAAGATCCGCCGAATAAGGCGGATGGTCTATCACTGGGATGCTGTACTTGGCTAGAAACCTCTTGACAGACAATGCGGAATGAACCGCATTGTCTTGGTGGAGAACCCATGACTTGTCTTTCCACAATTCGGGTCGTTTTTTCCTTATTCTTTCACGGAGTTCAGCAAGAACGTGAAGGTAGTAATGTTGATTAATAATTTGACCTTCAGGAACCCAGTGAAGGTACACAATCCCATGAATATCGAAAAAAACAATCATCATTGCTTTGAATTTTGATTTGCTCATTCGAGCTTTTTTGGCTCTCGGTGAAGTCGCTTAAACCACTCAAAAACACGCGATAAACATTCATGGCCATACACTTCTTTCAATAAATTATAACTTTCAGTAGCGGTTTTTCCAAGTTTCACGTGAAATTTCACAACAATTCGTTGCTCTATTGTTACACTTATCATTTTTCCGGCGAAACAAAAAAACAACTCTAATACGAAAGAAGGCTACGGCTATACGGATTTGTTTACAGAAGCGAGAGGTACTGCATTCGAAAGAGAAGGCTTCACGCTAAACAGCTGTCGGTCATTGGCGTTTGGCGCATGCGTACTTCTTCTGTAGCAGCGTCAGTCTTGTTATTTAATAGCCACACCTCGTATGTTCACTAATGCCCGTTTTAAGGCATCTGCTTGTTTGTCCAACATACGACACAGTCCTTACAGTCAATCTTATATATTACATTTTATTGAGAAGATTGAGGTAGCACATCTTTCTGAACTTTGAAATTTATTGAGCTAATTTATGCTATTTAGGCCATATAAAAGATACATAAAAGTACATATAAAAGTACATGTTTTAAAAAATTACTGATTTTATTAGAAATATTAGGAATAAATGATATAGAGAAAAATTTTTTATTATTGATTTCTTTTTGAGTTATCAATTGCTTATCAGTAACAAAATCATCAATACGATTAAAAAGATCAAATTTTTTAAGTCTTTTTTTAATAGTTGAAAATATCAAACTTAGTGGATAGCCATTATTTATTCGGAAGAATTTTTATAATTAAGTCAAAATTCTTTTTATGAAAACTTGGATGAGAAAGTAATAAAACTATCGATCAAACCAATGACGTGCCAATTTTTTAACAGAGTGGATGAGAAGTAATTAAGAAAACGACCCGAGAATATAGATTTACGATACCAATTAAAAATAAGAATTTCCTTTTTTTTTTATCAAGCATGCCCAAGAAGTTTGATGAGTCTCCATCAATTTCCATAAATTGTAAATTGTAGTCTTGGGTGGTAAGAATTAAATTTAATAAGAATCTCAATATGAGCATTGTCAATAGCTAAAGCAATGTCATCAATATGCGTATGTTTTTAATAATCCAGTGTGTATTAGTCGGTTGTATTGGTTGAATGGATAATCGGATGGATGATAGTCTCGTAATAATTTGCACACAGATTCAGAATATGAAGTCTTTATACTTTATTCCACGCAAAGTACAAAAATTCGATTGCGTTAAGAACAAGTCTTTGTTTCGACGTAGGGTAATGTATTGTGCGAGAGCTGGCGAATGAGTTTCTATTTCTCGACCTCTCTATTTCGCGATCCTGCGTTCGGTCGTTCGCATTTCTCGAACTTTTTCCGTATGCAAAATATTGTTCCGTATATCCTTGTTGCTAACCATTATGTTATTTATAATTATGTACATCTTTATTGTTTTCACATTTATATACAAACAAGTCTCACAACCATCCACAACGATAGTGATACATACACAAAGATGAATTTTATATACAATATTATTATAATTACTGGCTAAATCATATTATATGTTTCGTCAAGTTTTTTGTCTTTTAAATGAATAGTTGATTTTAAATTGTATCAAGTTTAACATTGAGAATGATCCAATTAGGTGTCTCATTTTAACTTTGACATTGAAATATCTCGCAAATTATAAAAGATACGGAAAAATGTTTTAGACAAAAGTTGTAGGATTTAAGAGGGGATGCTGAAGTTATCGACGAAACATCATTTCATATTTCTTAAACTATTTCGTTTTTCTTATACAGAATAAAAAAATCCTTCTTTAGAATAAAAAAAAATGCAAATACTTTGGAAAAGTACAAACCGGTATGCAAATTCTCCAAAAATTGTAAATTACAGTTTTCTGTTATCATGTAAATTCTTCCTTCACATATATACATATAAAGGAATGCAAGGATATATCTGAACAAACAGTACTTTTCTATATTTAAATAATTTATAAGAATATAATATAATTTATAAGAGAATAATATCATGAGACCTTCAAGTTATGATTTTGAAGCTTACAAGAGAAATGGCTTGAGAAGTATAATATGATTTGAGAGTGCCTACGCAATAACTTCGCATTCATGTGATATATAGGATGTAGCAGAGCAAAAAATGTATATAACGTTTTATTTAATGATTTACTTAATGTACATAATGTTTTAATTTATGTTTTAATTAATTAAAATAAATGTAATACGAAGGGCTACGAGCCAAACCAATTCAAATTTAACGTAATAAACTATAAAACAAATAATATAAAAATAATAGAGAATATAAACGTTTCAACCTCCTTTAAGTCATTATCAATGTTAAAAACATTTACTAATTAAAGTTAGAATATAACGGTAACGGCAAAAGATTAGGAATAAATATATAAAAAATACATAATTATACAAACTTCAATTAAGATATAATCCATAAGAATGATTCGATATAAAAATCTCGCATGTAACAATTCATTCAGTCACAATTTCTGAAGAATCGCGATACAAAATTTGATGACATGGTAACGTCAATAGAATCGCAGTATAAAATTTGATGATATGATATGATAACGCCAATAAAAATTTTGTAGCAGTCAATAATATGTAATCAATCGAATAAAATAATATAAAAATCTGTTATTGTAATATACAGAAATGTATTAAGTAAAATAAAGAAATAAATTAGATTAGCCTAAATTAGATGAAATTTAAAATATAGAGTGTAAAAAAGAGAAATGTGTACATAATAAATATAAAATTTACTTCTTTACAAGCGAAAATGTGTTGTGTAGTCATGGTATAGTCATGGTATATAATAAAATGTAATAAAATAAAATCTAGTCAGTATATATATTGTAAAATAGAGATTGGCATGTAAGCAATTGCGATAGAAATAATCATTACTGTCTAAAAATATTATATTATTGTAAAATGAGAGTCATCTGAGAGTCATCTGAGAGTCAAACTAAAAGAGAGAAATATCGATATGAAAAGGGTAAAATTAGGAGTGAGAAAAACAGGAGAAAGAAACTAGGAAGGGGAAAGAGATTATATAATGTGAAAATAGGATTCTGTGTCATTTTGCCTATTTAAACCCTGTTTCTGTCTTTTAATATAAATCATTTCTGAAATTAGTCGTTTGTTATACGATGGTTCACTATCTAAAATTTTGACGCTATTCCGATCAAATTTATGATTAAAATTAATCCGGTAGTTAGAATAACTGAAGGAGATCCTGTTTTTTTATTTATGTCTGACGTATGTTCATTCAATCTAGTTTTTAATTTTCTTTTGGTCTGACTAACATAACTTGCCTCACAATTCTCACAAGAGATTTTATACACAACTTCTTGGTGGAGTATAAGTCGAGATGATTTTTACCCCTTTTTATGTAATTTTTTAAGAGGTTAGGAATAGAATAATTTACAATCAAATTTGAGAACTAGAGACATAAATTTTTCAGACAAACTTAACAATAAAATATTTATCTTTGAATTTGTCTTTCTTATGTGAATGAAAATTATTGGGAGTGTGCATTAATTTTAAGGGATTTTTTGGTAAAAATACGGCTTTATTGTGAAAAAATGGTTACAAATTGATCATTAAAAATATTGTCTATCGCTAGCCACTACTTTTTTCCATCTTTCTGGTAATAGGTGGATTCCATGTCGAAAGAACGACACATCTTTTGAGACTATCCACGAATCGATCCATTTTTTGGTCTTCATAAGAATGGAAGCGCTGCTCAGACAGGCCATGAATCATCGATCAAAATAGGTTGTAATCGGAAGGAGCAATATCTGGAGAATACGGCGAGTGTGATAGGACATTCCAGTTAAGCGCTTCTAACGTTTCCTTGAAGGTTTCGCAACATGTGGCGTTGTCATGTTGGAAAATCACTTTGTCGTGTCTTTTCGCGTAATTTGACCGTTTTTGCTTCAATGCTCGGCTCAATTGCATCAATTGTTGTTGGTAGTGTTCCCCAGTGATGGTTTTGTTGGGTTGAAGCAGTTCATAATACACTATATCCAGCTGATCCCACCAAATACACAGCATGAACTTGACGCCATGAATTCGGCTTTGCCATCGATGTTGATGGTTCACCTGGTCTGCACCATGATTTTTTACGCTTCGGATTATCATATCTATTTTTCATCACCCGTCACGATACAATGCAAAAAATGTTTCTTTCTTCTGTGTCTTTGAAGCAACAATTCACAAGTCATTTTGCGTCTTTCGACGTCCCTCGGCTTCAACTCGTACGGCACCCAATTTCCTTGTTTTTGAATTATTCCAATGGCCTTCAAACGTTTAGAAATCGTTGATCGATCAATATTTAATGATTCTGCAAGTTTTTCTTGCGTTTGACTCGGCTCTTGATCGAGTAAAGCTTCCACTTCCTCATCTTCAAACTTTTTCGGCTGACCATTCCTTGTCTTCCGTGTCAAAATCACCTTTTTTATAGCGTTGAAACCAAGTTACATGTTGAAATCGATGGAGTATAATTACCATAAGCTTCCGACAGCATTCTTTGACTTTTAGCAGCACTTTTCTTCAAATAGAAGCAAAAAAGCAAAACTTTCCGCAAATTGCGTTTTGTTGGCACAAAATTCGACATATTCAATGCTCAAAAAAACAATGTTGTTTACAATTCGGCAAGATGACACATACTGAAAAGTAAAGCCACGTGATGGTACTTTGAACATGAAGGTAGCAACAATATGACCCGATGCGATAGTATTAGTTACGCTATCTCTTGAAAATTAATGCACATTCCCAATATTATCTGTTTTATTTTTATTGTGAATATGGTAATTAATTATTTTTTGTATGGTGAAAAAAATGAAGTTAAAAAGATAGCCATTATCTAAAAAAGTGTGAATAGCAATAGCCAAAATTCCTTTGTTGAAACTTAGAGTGAGATAATAATACAATTCTATCAACTGCGCCATAAATAACTCCTCTCTTATGACATAAAGGATGATGAGAATGGAAATTTAAAAATTTACATGAAAAGGTTGGTTTGATACCCAAAAATGATTTTATTTTCATCGACAGTAACAGTAGTGTCCAAAAAATTCAATCTCCCATTCTTCTCAAATTCTATAGTAAACTTTAGTCTTATATGTAACGAATTAAAAGTGTTAAGAATGTCATTCAAAGTGTCAGAAGGAGCTGCTAATATTGTATAATGTCTACATATCTAAAGTAGAAAGAAAGTTGTGTAGGTAATCAATAGCTAATGATTCTAGATCTAAAATTATTTCAGCTATAGAGAATGTTGGAGATCCCATGTTGGGTGTGCCAAAAATTTGTAGAAATTGCCATTAAAAGAAAAATAAATTCAGTTTAAAACAAAATATAATGCAATTAAAAATTCGTCTAAAGGTGTTTTTGTATTACAAGATATATGGTCCATCTTTTTTTAATGCTCTCAGATGCTAGTTCTATGGAAACATTAGTAAAAAAGGACTCACATCTAAAGAAGCTAACATATCGTCAGGCTTAAAATAAGTCCCATTCAGTTTGTTGACAAAATGGAAACTATTTTTTATCTGGCTAGGTGCTTCAGGTATGCTATAATTAATAATATTGTGTAAGAATAATGACAAATAATATAGTGAGCTATTGACAGACAAAACAATAATTCTTAGCGGATTGCCAGACTTATGAATTTTGGTTAATCCATACGCTCTGGGTATATTATAATGCCATCATATGTGTTTTAATTAATGTATATGTTTCTTTGATGTACATAATATTTTATTTGGAATTAAAAATCTATTTTATCGACATCGATTAAGTTCGGTCGTTGCTTCAGCGTCCCCTTAAAAAGGTCTATTTATTGATCATATCCGTTTGACATTGGATGGCGTTGCCAAAGTCAAAACGAAGTCACTTTGAATTTTTTAAATAGGACTCTTTTGATTTTATTGCATATTATTATAGCTATTGCCGAGAAGGATCTTCGATATAAATCATACACATTAAATGATTTCTACGACCCAAAACACTATAATCTAATATACTTTGGATCAGTTGTTTTGAAGTTATCGAAATTTATATGGTAAGTTAACGAAGATCGGTGATTGAGCCAAATAGTGAAGGCAAAATCGAGGAATGACTTTAAACTTCTTGCAATTTTGGGCATGATTTATTTCAATCCACACGTCAGTGCTCGATAAATAGAACATGAATTTGGAATCCCTCGATCTACAGCTCATCGTTATGTTATAATTCGCACAATACCATCCTTATCACTTCAATCTGATACAATTAAGCAAAGCTGTTTGTAGACTGGCAGTTTAATTTTGTAGATGGGCACTTGATACATTGGAGTAGAATCCAAATTTCTTTTAGAATGTCTGTTTCATTGACGAAGCTACATTTCATAGCAATGGCAGTTTCAATAGGCACAATTGTACCTATCCAGTTGTGACCCCAGTCATTATTGATCACCAGTAAATTTTCACTGGTACCGACAGGCGGCCAATCAGCATCGTAGGAACCTTCACATTTGGATTGACATATGTAATGATGAAATTATTGAGCTGCATTTTTTTAAACGTACAATTAATGGTCCAATTTACTTAGATTTTATCCAAAATCATTTACCAGGATATCTTCAGGACATTCCATTGGATGTTCTCTAAAGAGTTTGGTTTCAATAGGATGGTAACACATCCAAATTATTGGATAGATCTAGGAAGATCAGTTTTGTGACCTCTAAGATCTAAATCCTCTAGATTACTATTTATGGGAATATGTGAAAGATGCTGTGTATCAGAAAGCAATCACGAGATATGATGGAAGAAACTCAAGCGCCGCAAATACTCAAAGAAGTCTTGCAAAACTTTAGACAAAGACTGATTTTGTGCTTGGAAAACAACAGTGCACACTTTGAACATTTAATTCCGAGAGTGATACGTAATGACAATTAGACAAAGTTCCTTAATCCTCCTATCTTACTTTCATTAGTCGGAGTATTCCTCGATCTTGCTTTTATTGGCTGGATCATCTTTCGATTTTGTCTTAGTTGGTCGGATCATCCCTCGATTTTGCCTTCACTAGCTGGATCAGCCACAGCTGGATCAGCTATCGATCTTTGTTGGGTGGACATCTTACCATATAAATTTCGATAACTTCAAAACAGCTGACCTAAAGTGAATTAAGTTACAGTGTTTTGGAAAAGTCTCAGGAAGAGCTATAATAATATGCAATAACATTTAGGGGGTTTCATTTAAAAAATTTAAAGTGAGCTCATCCTGATCTTGGCAATGCCACGCCAATGTCGAATAAATATAATTACTAAATAAACCTTTTTAAACCTACAAATTTTGAAATATTTTTCCATATCTTTTATAATTTTCGAAATATTTCAGTGTCAAAGTTAAAATGGGACACCTTGTATATTTAATGACTCTAATTATCTTTATTATGATTTTGTATTTTATTTAAATACAAGTCGGCTATCTTTAGAAATATTTCTTAATCAAAATCCATCAGATTTTATTATTTAACATTTGTATTGAATAATAATAATTTTGAATAATGAAAACTTAATATTTTCTCTAATATTTACAGGATGCGTCACCAAAATTCGGACAAATCGAACAATTTCTTTAAACAAAATGTTTTTAATGAAAAATTAAATATTACAAAAAATCCTTTTACATGGCACTTCGGGGATCTCTGTAGAGCACAATTATCCAATATATTCTCTATTAGCTTGAATGACGGCCTCTATTCTCGGTCTAAAGCGTTCGCACGCACGCTGTAATGTAACACTGTCCATGCCAACGAATGCTGCCTCAATAGCAGTCCTTAATGACGTCACATTGGGATGCCGAGACTTGTTTTAACTACGCTCCATACGTAGTAGTCCAAGGGATTTAAATCTAGGCTGTTGAGAGGCCAGAATGGGAGCCGAGGCGAGCAACTCGGCTTGTCCTGGCAACATCTGTCGTATCTTTAATGTGTATGATTTATATCGAAGGTCCTCCTCGGCAATTCGACGCATTATTGGCTCGTTTATACCAACAATCAATGCTAATTTTCGCAATGATTGCCCTGAGTCATCCGAAATCAGCGCTTGAGCCCTTTGAACGACTGCAGGAGTCTTCGCGGTGCGTTCTTTCGAGTGACTCTTCCTCGCTGGCATACTGGAACCTTCGTTGGACTGTTCTAAACCCGTATATTTTGCCACAATGTCATAAACGGTTGATCTCGGGTATCCAAAGAATCGAATTATTTCCGTTGCTGAGCGCCCAGCGCGAAGGCCGTCGAAGATCGCTCTTCGATTATACTCCGCACTTGATTTCAACATCGCGGCCATTTTGAGAATATGACTGTTTACTAGAAGTATCACGTTTTCTTGAATGCCAACGACAACCTCTTGTGCAGAGACACAATATAGCGGAAAATTTAAATTAAAATGTCCGGATTTTGATGACGCACCTTGTATATTAGCAATGTGAATTTATTTAACTCTTAAAAAAACTCAGACCATGTATACGCTTGTTACTTAGATATCGCTTTTGTCGTCTCCTTGAAATATGCAACTAGCATATAAATTGAGTAATCTTAAAAACATCGTTTTGTTTTATATATAGAGGACTGCTGTATGTCCGCCTCCACCACCTATGCCTGAAATGGGTAACAAACTACCGCCGCCACCACCTCCTCTTCCTGGCGGTGGCGGCCCACCTCCACCACCACCTATGTCTGGAATGATGTGCCCACCTCCTCCGCCTATGCCCGGTTTAAAAGGACCTCCACCTCCACCTATGCCTGGAATAGGAGGACCTCCACCACCACCTATGCCAGGAATGGGTCCTCTATTACCACCGATAATGGGGGCATTATCTCCATCGTCTCCAATGATACAAGTTTTGCCTCACGGATTAAAACCGAAAAAGAAGTGGGAAGTAGATGGACCATTAAAAAGAGCAAATTGGAAAGCGGTATGTGTATAATATGTATAATATATTTATATTAATCGAATAAATTATTACCGGTATAGAAGATATAATGATTTTAACATTCATAATTTTTTACTGTAGTATAATTTCTGCTATGTAAAACTTTATGTATTTCAGATTTTACCTCACAGAATGACAGAAAAGTCATTCTGGACAAGAGTACAAGAAGACAAATTAGCTAGTCCAGAAATATTGGATGGTCTTGCGCAGAAGTTCGCTTCCAAACCGAGCGGGAAAAAAATAGACGATGTAGTTGATAAGTAAATTTCACCTCAGTAATTATCATTTTTTAAATGATATTACATAAGATATTAATAAATTTTTCGTACACGTAGGTCAGTCCCAACGAAAAAAGTAAAGGATCTCAAAGTTTTGGATAATAAGGCGGCTCAAAATATATCAATACTTCTCGGTGGAACACTAAAGCACATGCCTTACGTGGAAGTAAAAAGATGTTTATTTCGATGTGAAGGACCAGTTATTTCTGACAATATATTACAAGGATTAATTCAATACTTACCTCCGCCAGATCAATTGTCAAAATTACAGATGTACAAAGATCAATACGATGACTTGACTGAAGCGGAACAATTTTGTGTTACGGTAATGTATTTGATTTTTGTATCTTTTTTTTCTATCTTTTTATTTCACTGATCAATGTTACAGATATCTACAATAAAACGGTTATTACCCAGATTGAGATCATTAAGCTTTATGTTGCGATATGAAGAGTTGATACAGGATATAAAACCTGACATAGTAGCTGCTACTGCAGCATGCGAAGAAGTGAAAAATAGCAAAAAGTTTGCACGAATTCTCGAATTAATATTGTTACTCGGAAACTATATGAATTCCGGTTCCAGAAATGGCCAAGCATTCGGATTCGAGATTAGTTTTCTTACAAAGGTTTGTTTTGTAACATATATGTTTGTATGTGTAGTATATGCATAAATCGCTTATTGTTTCGATGCAGTTTCACGACTTTTTTTTTAGTTGACCAGTACTAAAGATGTCGATAACAAGCAAACTCTTATGCATTACTTGGTGGATACAATAGAGAGAAAGTTCCCAGAATGTCTCAGCTTCATTGAGGAAATAGCACATGTAGACCGTGCCAGTAGAGTGTCTTTAGAAAATGTTCAGAGAACATTATGTCAAATGGAGACCAATATCCGTAATCTCGAACAGGATCTTACGAATGCCAAAGTTCCACAGTGCGATGAGGACTTATTTATAGATGTCATGAAAGTATCCTTCACTAATTTTTTGTTAATAATCATTAATATTCAGTGGATAAAATAGCTTAGAGAACGCTGAATTATTTCTTATTAGAATTAGTTTCTACACTTCACTAAAGAACTAACAGCAAAAACCAACAATCATATTAAACAATCACTGAGCGTGCATTGAGCAATGGAGGGTACAAAATTTCAAGGGTTTTGTGATCACTCGAGGATTGTTTTATTTCTTATGTTTTCTTATGTATTTTCATAACTGATGATAAATTGATGAATATATTGTATAACACATTTGTACAGTATTGTACAAATGAACCCAAAATAATCATTATAATAACGCCAAACTTAAGGAAAAATTGGTACATTGAAATATAGTGAATGAAATCTTTATTTGCATCGTTATAAAATCATTGGCAATTATATATATTTCAATAATTTATTTATGAAGTTAATTCCAAATTGAATCAAATGTGAATGATATTGCATCACAAAACGCTAATTAGATTATATTTTTTATTATAACATTTTTCATCTCGGTACTGTTTTCCCCACTGCAAGCATTGCGCAAAGCATCGCGATTACAAATATTATAATATTAAAATATGTTATTATAATAAAAGATATAATCTAATTAACGTTTTGTGCAATATTATTCACATTTGATTCAATTTGGAATTAATTTTATAAATAAATTATTGACATATAATTGATAGTGATTTTATAACGAGTAAATAAGAATTTTATTCACTATATTTAAATGTATCAATTTTTCCTTAAAACTGGCGTTATTATAATGATTATTTTCGATTTCTAGAAAAAAATAGAAGAAAAATACATAAGAAAACATAGAAATAAAATGATCCCCGAATGGTCACAAAACTCTTGTCAAGAAATGTGTACCTTTCTTTATCTACTGAACGTAGTCATTGATGATATCATTTATTGATCTTGTGTTGATCAAACAAAAGTATTTCCTTAACGGAGTTACTTTATAGCCATTCGCTAAGAAAGCTAGAGAATCTTACGAGGTTCTGCAAAATATGTTTAAAAATATGGCCACTCTGTACACGGACATTTCAGAATTCTTCTCTTTCGACAAGCAGAAGTACACTATAGAGGAATTCTTTGGCGATATCAAGACGTTCAAAGATGATTTCTTGGTAAATACGCGCTAATACGTCACGTCGCAGTCTATTCAATCGCTATCTAATGCGATTCTATATTCTCACCGTAGCAATCGCAGAAGGAGATAATAAAGCTGAAGGAGGGCGAGGAGAAACAGAGACGAACGAGAGAAGCGCGCGAAAAAGCAGAAGCAGAAAAGGCGGCACGAGCTGCGCGTAAACGCGCATTAGTCGATATGAACGCACATGAGACTCAGGAAGGTGTTATGGATAGTCTGATGGAAGCGTTGCAGACTGGATCGGCTTTCAGTAGGCCAGACCAACGACGCAAGCGACAAACCCGCGTAGCTGGTGGTAAGTTGTATAGGACATACATCAGGAGACAAATGGTGAAGAAGGAACAAGCAGCTCAAGCATATTTATTTAGTAATATTTTAGACAAATCTACTAGAAATAAGTTAATGCACGAATGTGAAAATCTAACTTCAACTGAAATCATGCAATGCCATATGCTCCCGAATAGGATTATGGCTGAAGAAATATGCACGGCCGGCAATTCAATAAATTTCTTTACGCCGGAAGAAAATCAAGAAATCTACAAACAAATGCTAGACGAGGCGAAAAAGACGCCTAGGCAGACGAAGCATTCGTCCAAAGTTACGTTCTTTAAAAAAAAGAAACTGTGCAATTGTTGTAATCGCGCATATTACGCGACGATGCCGGTATTCGATGAAACGCCCAAAAGAGACGTTTTGCTAAAAACATTTAGAAACTTTGAGTCCAAATGCATTAAGATTGACTGGGACTCAAGCCCATTAATCGGTGGAGACGTCTCTGTTAATCGAGCGTTAATTCTTAGCCCGGTTAAGCAAAAACGCGTCATAGTCAATAAAATACGCAAAAGAAACAGCATTGTGCGCCGCACTATATTGAATCGCAAACGTATACGTGCGAGCAATACAATTGCAAAACGCAGTAAGCTTCATGCTTATTTGCAAAATCTACCCAGTATGAGTACCACTATGCCATCGATTATCAATACGTCAGATATAGACATGAATTCTGTAAATCAAAAGATGTCAAAATCGATCGATGATTTTCATACTAAAATACTCAAACCGGCCTTCACTCCGATGAGACTTTTGAGATCGAGAAATTTTGAAAACTTGACACGATATGACGAAAGTCAAAATATACAAGATTTGAAAAACTCAGGCTTTTTAAATTCGAGCATGTCTACTCAGTTTTCGAGTAGTGAGCAGATAACTAAAACACAATCACCACTAGTGACAGAAATAAGTAGAGTTATGTTATTGTCGGAAAATAGCCCGTTGCATTTTATAAAATCAAACTCTATTTGTATTACTACAAAAAGTTTAAATTTGTCCGAAAACTCTGGACAACTCGCAAATACATACAAGCAATTCACTCCGGAAACAAGTAATTTAACTGCAAGAAATCGTAATAAATTGAAAAAACTAAAAGATAGTTCATGGAAAAATAAGTGGAAGTTTTGGCAAATGCCGATAAATATTGTTTAATAGAATTATTTGCTGCTGTAGTATTTATACAAGACTAAAAATGGAAAAACTGACGCGAGAGAAAAAAATATTTTGTAACTATTGTTGCGAAGGAACTTGTTCGAAAAAGCGTTACGATGCATACTTTTATTTGAAAATTATTTGATTTTTCCATTAAAATGTGCGACTTTCTCCTGTTGTGCATATTGCAATAATATTTTTATGATCTAATATTGTGTCATTATATTTTTAAAATACAGTGTAGGAATCATTACTTTGCATTAGTCATATTAATGTCAATAATCTTTTTTTATTTATTTGAAAATAGCGAGACTCAATATATAGTTTTGATACAATGTACAATACATAAATAAAATACTTTCGTTTACCTATGGATTTGTAAATATATTTACGTATCGTGCGAACTATTCAAAATTGATAATTGTAATATTTGTGATTTATGAAGAATTTAAAAATTTGAAATATATTATTTTCATGTAGCGTATAAATTTTATATAACATTTTATTTAATTAATATATGTCAAACTTTTTAAGTAAATGAAAATGGATATTTGTAATAAAAAGTCTTGAGTTGTATGTACGTATTTGATGCACAAAAATATATTCTATTGATTTTGTAATCATACTGCAGAAATTATGAGAATACAATAGTAAGATAAAAATAATAAAGTCAAGGTGCTTTTGTAATATCATTCCGATCATTTATATTCAAATTACAAAATTCAATGAGATATGAGGTGAATGTGTAATTTTACAATTTTTTCTGTTATTGGTGTGATTATAATGTAATATTAAAATAAATTTTTTTCTTCGATGTTTTATAAAAATTTAAATGATTTTTATGATTATTTATGTATTTTTTGATTATAATTTTGTTACAAATTTTAAGTATGACACAAGTACTTGAGTTTTTGATGAAACATGTACCGAAGACTGTTTTGTATAAAAACATATATATATATATATTTGTAATTAAATGCAGTAACTAATTACTTGACTGTCTTAATCTTGTTCTCCTTGATATGTTAAATGTTGTAAAGTAAATTGTATTATTTAATGCAAAAATGTATTACTGGAATGTCGATATATGATTAATGTATGTAAAATATAAAGTTCCATTCCTCTTTCGCGTAGTAACTATCAAGAAAAACATTTCATTTATAAAGTGCATAAGTTCTTTCAAAATACATTCTAATGGTACAAATCCTATTATTCTCGAATAATATCAAGCCTATTGTAATGAGTTTAATTCTATTTTAATTTTACAGCGGAAAGGAGAGCGCAACTAAATAGGAGTCGATCGCGTACTGGATTAGTCGGAACTGGCTTGCTAGGGAGAGAACTTTCAACGTAAGTATTATCGTATTAATTGCAAAATGAATGCGTGAACGAGACACGCTCGAATAGAATGGTAAGTTTCTTCCTACATATTACACGCACGTTATGAATATGTATACAATATTGTACAAATGTGTTATATATTCATCAATTTATGAAAAATTAATAACGATTACTATCAATTTATTAATTTAAAGTTCTTACTTGCTTTACGAATAATTTACTCGCTTACTGGAAAACAATATAACGACTATATAGGAATATCTAATTTAAATTTTGTTAGTTATATTTAAAGATATAGAGAATGGACCATGGTGTAAGAATAATAGATGATTCCACTCGCCCATTTTTGTCCAGAAAAACTGTGACGAAATTGAGGCAGTTACGGCACGTAACACTAGAGGGCATGATGATCTGACACCTAATGGCCTTTGCAATCTTTCCAATTCACAGCCGTTCAAGTGGCGTTTCTTTTATGATTAAACTCTACAGCATATATCCTCTTCCATAACTTTTTTTTTTCACGATCTTCCTAATTGTCCTACCAATCATGTGTATAAATAAATGTACTAATAAAATTATTTACTATGTTGTTACTTACCTTAATCTTACTGCTATTTCTTGAAACGCTCCTGGAAAAAATGTTTTACATATATTTATGTATAATTTTTTTAATATATATATATATATAATTTTATATAAAAATGTATAAAACATTTTTTCCCGGGGCTTATGAGGTTAGATGTTATACATATATGCTATCTGCTGTTCAATGGAGTTTCCTCAGGAAAATCACAGTGATTTTACATGAGTAGAATCACCTATTATTCTTACACCGTGGAATGGACTGTGAGATCCATATGTCAAAATGGTCTACAAAAATAAAAGGAACCGTGAAAGATGGCTAATCTTTATCTTTTTCTATTCAACGATGAAGTTGTGATTAGAAAGAAAGGAAGATTGGTCGTCTTCTACAATCCCTCTCTCTCATTATTGTCGACAACATTTGAATACTATTTAGATACAGATCATGCAATCCATTCTTTATGCCTCGTAGTTATGTACATGTATCTTATATGTATGTACGAATAATAATTCTTCGCATGTTTACGAAAAATACACAACGATTTGTAGTAATCTTTAATGATAAAATTAAACAATTTTTTCTGGAAGTATTAAGCACTATAATTGACTTTGCGTACTTCCTGTTTATTTGCTTGTCTTTATTGACACTAGGCTTCTTAAGTCGGGATCTACAATAGGTGTTTTAAGTCTTAAGTAAGAAATTGACCAATTACAATTGAATGCGAGAAGAATAATTGACTATGATTCGTCCATTTCTTATGGCTTAAGGTTTAAAAAACCTATTGTAGATCCGGATTAATATACATACATTTATCTCCCTGCCATTTCACCTCAATCTATTACTGTTGCAGAGAGCTTTTAAGTTCGGCTTAATCTATTGGAACACATCCTATTTCCGTCCTAAACTCATTGCTGTGATGATTTTACACGCATTGGAACATTAATGAGCAGGAGAACGTACGGTATGGTAAATCAATATCCAAGAGAGAGGAAGAAAAAGAAGAGCGACATTCCACATCAATGATCTTCCGGTGTAGATCGAATTTTTGCTATTTCGAATTGAATAACAGTCTTCCTTACATAGGGTATGGTCAATGTGATGCTACAAATGCTTTAAAGTGTTTTTTAATTAGTCAACTTGTAAAATTCTTTCTTCTGATTGGTCCATCAAATGCTTCAAAGCATTTGTAGCGGAACTTTGACTACAACCATAGTTAAGATATTCGGTTTATAGGTGTTTTTTACTTGTATAAATACATATGTGTGTATACAGATTTGTATAACGATAGTTGCATTAATGCTCGCTAGAGTAAGTGCGAGAATTTGTTCCATAGACGATACTTCGAGACGACGCAAGAAGAAATTCGTCACTAGCAAACGCATTTGTAAATACGCATAAGATAAGTACTGGTGACGAATTGACGATTCATAGAAGCTGCTCGTCAATATAGTTCGGCGCACACTCTTATCACGCTCCAAGCATGTTTACCATCATTTCTGTGAATCAGGCGGCGGATTTCGCATTTATTTATGTACGTGGTTGTAAATATATTTCATCTCGAGAATCATAGATACATACGTATATGCTGCGACTCGAAATTATTTCGATTACAAGATATATTTGTAAAAATTAGATTTTGTGAACAAGTAATTTTTTCGTTAAAAATCGATAATGCATTCCTTCGATATTCTTAACGAAGGAAGATACCTCATATACTGTATGGACATTTTTATACGACGATATTTTTATGCGACGAGGAGTAATATCGCTTATTTCTACGTTATAATGTTAAGATGATACTAGTAATCGTAATGACTCTGTTGCCAGCTCGATAAAACGACCGCAAAGCCTGCATAACTTAACGTTTACATTATCCGTTGCTCATTTAAATTTCAATAAGAATATTTACAATATAATCTGAAATTCTATTGTAGTATAAAGAAAGATTTGTATACTAAATTGGCGCACAATTTTGCGACATATTTTTTATAATTGTGGTTTTATCTTGTCTATCTTTTTAGAACAAAGCACCTGTATTTACATTTTTTTGTAACGGAAACATTTTACTATGTAACAGTATTAATCTAGGAGCAAAAATAACTGAAATTACTCTTAAGGGAAGTAACTTATTCAACGCAATGTTCGCGTTTTGTGATATACTTAACGAACCCGAAAACAAGCTCATGACAGTCGAACAGTACTTTTAACGGTGGCTTGATCGAATGCCCATAAAAGAAACTCAGAGTAAAAGAGATATATATAGAGAGAAGATCTTAGAAAACGAATACGTGGCGATGTAAACACTGAATGTAATTTAACTTTTTCCAACGCTTGATAAATTAGCAGTAGATAACACGCGACGTCTATGTATTGGATTGAGTAAAAAATAACTTCGTATTTTTAGAATTGAATGTCATCTATAAATGCGAAGTTATTTTTTAATCCACCGAATATGATAATATTTTCTCATCGTTTTTACAAATGAATGAAGATACCATTGTCGATAGGTTGAAATTGTGCAAATGCAAGTACTGAATGTAAATCGTGAGAATCCCAACTGAGATTTACCACGTGGATTCGCGGTGTTGATGGAAGATCGTTTTCGTTGACAGGCGATTCGGGCATTTCATCAAGCCAATCCAAGTATTCTAATGTGCGCGTAATTTGTATAAATTTTCTTGGCCTCAAGGAAAAAGCTCATAACTCAATTTATTAAAGTGATATTGTGACTTTTTTAAATTTTTATAAGATTGGAAATTTATTATTATTGTATAAAAAGATCCGGGACACGAAGGAAGTCTCGCCGTTGTGGGATAGATGTGACATGCCGTGTCATTTAATTAGCCAACAGTTAGTAGTGTGCCGCATAGTAAGGACGGCTATGTCAGGCACGCTTGAAATATCTAGTGAAAGGCAATGTAACGAGCCGGTTCTCGGAGTTGTAAAAATTATGGAAGTATCTCTACGAGAGAATACTGCTGCAAGTTCTCTGCGCAGTTGATTTTCTGACGATTCATTTTGGATATGTCCGTTTTTCGCGCGAAGTCAATCGAAACGTCTTCTGTACCATATCAGCGATGAAACACGGGCCATTACGTAACTATTTTAGACATTTTATGCATATTTTAGCACATGCTTCTATAATGATTTCCTACAGAATAAAATAGAAATAAAAAAAACTCCAGCCGTAATATTACCCGACATAATTGTACGTGTCTGTACAAAAATAAATTATGGAAATATAATTTGTCTATCGATCGGATATCGTAACGAATGAATGATTTGTTAATATTCTAGAATTAGGTACATAAATATTAAGAACCTAAATTAAGGTCTAATTGTATCTGTACTGTGAATATACGCGAATTTAAATAATATCAGTATATTCATTACTATTTTGTGTGTCTTATTTCTCAATACTTATGGAATATTTAGGGATGTGACGCACATATTCTATGAGAACATAAAATCATAACCACCAGAAGTGAACAGTATTTGAAATACATATATTTAAAATACGTATTTAAATATATTTTTGTATTTTATATTTGTTGAAATGGTAAATATAGGATTTTAGGTCACACCTCACCGATTTCTATAACTTTTAGACTACGTTCCGTTTCATGCTGCATTATTTATCCTTGTTATTCATCGAATGTTAAACAAGGATAAATGAAGCATCATGCATGAAATGGAACGCAGCCTTAGATATGTTATAGGGGAAAGTGTCCTGAGTAATTCCCCCCCCCTCCCCTCCAAGAATTAAATGAGCGACAACATTGATTTAGGACAGTGCTCGAAATTAGTTGCCCATTTCGGGCAGATTCCTGAGGCGACCCCCACTACCACTCGAGATTCGGCGGTCGAGCCGCCGATCGCTCACGTGACGCTGTGCCCCAGGAGCAATACAACAAGTATGCTGGGAGCATATCTTCCGGCAAATATCATTAAAATATTTTCTTTCTTACATGATTCTTATTTTAATATTTAAATTTTTTATTAACATATTATGTGTATATTCTACAATAATATAATAAGCAATAATATAGTAAGCAATTATTAATAATACTGTAATTACGATATGGACAATAGTTTTCCACATCATCTACTATTGTTGATGCGTTTTTTTTAAAATGGTTTCCCCAGTAGGCCTATTTCATTAAAAAATAATGAAGAAGCGGATCAAATGTAGTTCGATAGGAAAACAACATTCTCTAATATAAAATATTTGTAGAAATGTATAAGGATGAAACAGAAGCAACTAATTTTCTTGAAAATGTTAATTTGACCTTCTGGATCGTTTGCACGTAGTTTCTATCAGGGATGGTATATCCACAGAGATTTTAGAAGAAGTAGTTCGCATTATCGAGGATAACGATGCATTGTTTAAAGAAGAACGTTTTTCCGTTTTCGTAAATTTCATTTTAGAGAAAGAGCATTCACACAAATATGTGGACCCGAACATCGAGAAAATTCGAAGACCAAACTTTCTGAGACGTGGATAACATGATGCATTTAAAATTTTGAAGAATTCAATCTCTTTTTCTAGTCATGTTTTCAAAGAAAAATTACATTATAAATCGCAAAGTTCTGCCTGAAATTCTAAGCTTTGTTCCTCGATTTGTACAGTGAGAGGATTCTCAAACAGTGTCAAATCTTGTCTTAACGTTTCAAAATCACAGAAACGCGTATCAAATTGACCTATTAAGGACTCGATTATATTTAGTTGTTTTCGAAAATTACAATTTATACCGTGTTCTTCAAACAGAATCTGGCAAGAAGGGAAAAAATGAAAAACATTATTTTCTAATTGATATTTGAATAATATTAACTTTCTGCGAAAAGAATCGATATGACTAATGAGTTGTGAAATGGTTTGATCGGTCTTTTGCAGCTTTGAATTTAAAATGTTTAAATAGTTTTTTTTTACATATTAGTAATTAGAGCAAGCTCGCAAAGTGAATTTAAATTTTCAAAGAAAAATTGAAATTCATCACATTTTGTTGAAAAATATTCTTGCAAGAAAAGGTAAATCTTTTTTCTTATTGCATAGAATTTTTCGAAACATTTTCCTGCACTGAGCCACCGAACTTCACAATATAGGGGTACATCTGTATAAAGTGTGTTATGCGTCTCGAGAAAATGTTGAAACTTCCAAGAAAGGAAACTTATGATCATATTAACCGCTTTTAATCATATTAATAATTTTTGTAACCATTTGCATTGCGGTACATAATTTCATAACTTTCTCACATAACGCTTCTTGATGGATGATACAGTGAATAACAGGGAATTTCAAGCCTCGCTGCCTCAATTGACCGAAAAATCCATTTTTCGAACCTGTTATTGCCTTTGCGCCATCAGTTACAATAGCCGAACATTTCGAAAAATCTATACCAAATTTCTGAAGAGTTTGGTTAACAGCTTCAAAAATATCAATTCCCGTTGTCGTATCATGTAATGAAACAAAATCTAAGAACTCCTTGATATGTGAGAAATCGTTTTGCACGATTCGAGTAAAAATACTCAATTAACTCACATGTGAATTATCGGTGCTTTTATCGAGACATAATGAAAAGAAAGAGCAAGAAGCTAATAAAGATTTTAATTTATTTTCTAAAGAGGAGGCAATGTCATCGATTCTTGTCTTTACAGTTTTGTCACTTAATGGAATGCAAGCAGCTTCTTCAAGAATTAATGAATTTCCAAACGACTCTACTGCTGCAATGATGTAGCAATGATCCTTTACAAATTCTCCTTCACAAAACGGCTTAGAATTTTTCGCAATTAAATTTGAAATTGCATACGACGCTGTAAGAGCTTTAACTGAAGGTGTAGCATTATCAACATGAGAACTTGAATTACAACCTTCTTTATAAATTAGTTTTAATCCTTCAATTAAATCGAATTTTTTTTTGTCCACATATTTTGAATAGTCCTTTGAATGTTTAATATTATAATGTCTATGAAGAATATATTTTTTAACAGTAGAGGGTTGATAATCACACAGAAGACAGGTGGTTTTATTATTAATGGAAGCAAAAAAATTTCCTCCCCTACCTTGTCAAAAAGTTGCATATATTTATCCATTTTTTTAAGTGAAATCGATGACAGGATTACACTAAAATAAATAAATAATATGTACAAGCACTGCAATATTACACTTTGCTCTATTAATAAACACTATAGTATATTCTTTTTTCTTAGTAATATCACATATTTTTACACGTAACATTATCAAATGTAGTACTATCACACGTGTCACTACACTATTACGCAAGAAGCACTTTCTGTTTGTAAAAAATCTCCAAAACTTTATAATCCCGCATGAAACCTTTAACGTACACTGTCGTACACGGTTTGCTACTAAACTAAAAGACTACTTGAGAAACAACGGAGGAGATAAACAACTGCACATCAACGCACAGCAGGAGTAGGCGCGCCTACACCCACACAGCACTGATTGCTGCGGAAAATTTTCAGAAATGTTTCAACCTTTTATATCTCATATGCAACAGTTCTAAAAAGATTCTGCAATATATTATATGAAATATTGCAACATAAAGGATTCTATCATATGAAATTTTAACAGAAATGTTTCTGTCTAAAATGTATCACATGCAACAAATTGAAAAACATACCCAAACAGAATAAAAAGTCATCATGACGTCAAAATGGCTCCAAATGTCTATCAAAAGTCATTTTTTTTTATCAATCATGATTTAATCTAACATAACATTTTGATATTATCCTGACTTGTTCAATTTAAATTGTGAATAACTTATGTACCATATATGAATGAATTTGCTATTCCAGAGCTATCTTAGAAACTGTTGGAAGCGCGCTCTCAATATCATTGACATAGAGGATGAGACGCGTGTTACCGGCCGTGCAGCGAGTTAAAGGAAGTGCTGGAATGGCCACGTGTGTGATCGAAGAAGAAGATGAGATCGGATCGCAAGCTGAGCGAGTGCTGTCCGTTCTCGCCAATAGAACTTTTTACTTTTGCCTTTTTTACTGCTGTTGTTATTACGGATGATTCGAACCATATGCTCTTAATGTTTTTGTAATAAAGTAGCATGTTCGTGTAAAATATGAAGAAGTGTCTAATATTATTGAGAACCTTACGATCCCGAAACCGCGGCTGCAACATTCTGGCGACCGTGACAGGACTGAGTAATTTCGTTGTAGCCGTTTTATAGCAAGCAGAAATCGTAAGAAAGTAATCCGTAGACATGGAACAAGTAAAGTTAAAGCTAAGAATAACACGATCCGCCTTTACGAGAGTGTACACTTCCTTCCGGACTAAGCAGTTGAAGGAATCACCGGATATAACCTCGTTGCAAGTCAACTTCGCGTTGCTACGAGACAAACGAGCTTAATGAGCTAAATCAGAAGTTGCAGACCTTAATGATCGAAGCTGGAGAGCCTGAAGAAGCCATTGGAAGAGAGGCACAGCATGCAGATGAGTATGCCACGAAATATCATGTCTCTCACGAGATCCAAAGATAGCGACAGCGTCTAGCTTACTATCGGCGAAAGAAGCAAAGCCGCAGCAATGTATATTTTGTAGAGCTAATCATGGCAGCTTGAGTTGTGAAAAGGCCAGAAAGTATGGCCAGAAGTATGGATTTAGAGAAGAGAATCCAAGCTGTAAAAGACAAGCAGGGTTGTTTTAATTGTCTGAAAGTAGGGCACAACTATAAAAGATGCCGTAACAAAATAAAATGCCCTTGGTGCAGCAAAGGACTTGCCTGCTGATGTGTACGAAACCTGTTAAACAAGGACGAGACAAAGCAAGCGGATGAGAAGAAACCGAAAGAATCAGTTTTTCACAAGGGAAACAGTTGTCTCGCTAATGTCTCTTCGAATACAAAAATGTTTCTGCCTAACTAAAAGTCAAGATGCGAGGTCCAAAAGGTTTGGTGAATGTTCGCGCCGTCATAGATACTGGCTCGCATAGATCTTATATTTTGGAAAAGGTAGCCAGAGAGCTTGGATACGAGGCTGAGAGCGAACAGACGATGGTGCACTTGTTGTTTAAAGAAACTAAAACCAAACCTCAGAGACTCAAAAGATCCTTGTCGGATCTACATCGGCAACTTAGATGGAACATATAATGTGACTTCGTAGCTTTGCAACAAAACATTATCTGCCAGGACGCTCCTTGTAAGATCGATGATACATGGATGAATATACTTGAGAAAAAGGACATATATATATGTTTGAGCGACACCGATAAATGTCAAGAATCCATTTCACTGTTGATTAGAGCTGATGTTGCTGGCAAGATATTCACAGGAAAAGTCCTGCAGGTAAATCAAGGAATAACAGCTCTAGAAACTAAGCTTGGATGGAATATAGACGATGACAGCGGCACCGATACTACGCTGACGATTATGTCAATGTTCATTCAAAAAGCCAACATGTCAGACTTATGGACTCAAGAGACTCGACGTGGCATTACGGATCCTATTGAGAGTGTTACTAAAGAGGCACATCAAGCTGAAATAAAGACCTCATTTCAAGAGACAACGAAAATCGACAACGAAGGTCGATACGAAGTTCTTCTGCCGTGGAAAGAGAATCATCCACCTTTACGAGATAATCGAGGCGTAGCCGAGAAAAGACTAAAAGTTACAAAGAGATTGCGACAAGAAGATTTATTTGACGACTACCAGGCTGTCTTTGATAATTGACGAAGCGATTATTGAAAAGGTACCTGTACTTGAAGTCGACCAAGAGAGCTACTATCTTCCACACAGGCCTGTAGTCAAGAAAGAAGGAATTACGAAGATACGCCCTGTTTTCGATGTGTCAGCAAAAGTCAAGGAATCGCCTTCGCTTAACCAATGCTTGGAGAGTGGACCCAATCTTATAGAGCTTATTCCAGCATTGCTACATCGATTTCGAGAGAGGAAGAGGGGTAACAGCTGATATCGCAAAAACCTTCTTACAAATCGGCGTCTCTCCGTCGGATAGAGATGTTTGAGACTTCTGTGGTGGAACGTTAACGGAGAAATAGAGATTTATCGACATCGTTTAGTTGTCTTCGGATTGACAAGCAGCCCATTCCTTTTAGGGGCGGTGATTGAATTACATATTAACAGAGCCTTAAACTCTACCATTTTGCCATATAAAAAAGTAGTTATGAAAAACTGGCAAAATCCTTTTATGTCGATGATTGTGTCACTAGTGTCGATTCTTATTCTGATTTTGAAGTTTTCAGGAGAGAAGTCTGTTCCTTTTTGACCCAAGCCAAATTTGACTTAAGAATTGGAAATACACTGGCAAGGATTCTGAGAGTCAGTCAACAGTGCTTGGACTTATATGGGACACCAAAATGGATACTTTAATGTTACCGGAATTTCCTGCACCAACGATTACGGAGAAAATAATGAAGAGAGTCATTTTGTCACAAGTACAGAAAGTTTACGACCTCGGATTCGTCTGTCCCGTATTGTTAAAATTAAAATTACTATTGCAATATCTGTAGAATAAAAACGTGGATTAGGACACAGAAATAGACGATGATATTAAGCATGAATTTCTTAAATGGATTCAGCAACTAGATCTCCTACGTATATTGAAGTTTCCACAATGGATTTTTGGAAAGGAAAGAGATCCCGACTCACTGTCCTTTCATGTTTTTGTCGACGCCAGTAAAGACGCATACGCGGCGGCAATCTTCGTAGGAGTTGAGTCAAGCATAGGGATCGAGGTACATCTCGTAGAAGCCAAATCTAGAATAGCATCCAAAGAGAAGACCATACCTCGCCTTGTATTACTAGCAGCCTCCATTGGAGCTAGGATGATGCGATCCTTCGTAAAGATTATCAAGATATCAAGACCTATTTCTGGGGCGACTCGATGACGATTCTAACATGGATTGGACAAACAAGACAATGGGCAGTCTTTGTATGAAATCGTTTTCTGGAAATAAGGATCCTTACGGATGTTGAATCTTGGAGATATATTCCTGGAGTGATGAACCCAGCGAATTTACCCTCACGAGGTTGTGATACTAAGAAATTCCTTGAACTGAAATGGTGGGAAGGACCGGAGTGGTTGAAACTACCTCCCAAAGAATGGCCCAAAGAGGAAAGAAAAATTGACGAGAACATAGTTAATTTAGAGTTACGCAAGATGCAAAGAGAGAATATTTCTCGAGACTACTGTTGAAGAAATCGTTATGCTAACCTCCGTAGAACAAGCGGATGCAGAGACAGTCCCCTGGTATTTACAGAGACTTTCGATGTATTCCAAAATTCTGTGTATCATCACGTGGATATTAAGTGAATAATTGCCGAAGAATCCATGTAAACAAAACTCAAGAGTTAAATGCCAAAGAAATTACTAAGGCTGAATTGCTTTTCTGTAGATTGACACAGAAAGAAATCATTCTTGGGAAGCAACGATTCACGTTTGCGAAGCTTAAATGTTTTCGAGGAGAATGGACTAATACACACAAAGACAATGATCCCCAATCGTCAAGACACCTTTTCTTTCAGATGTCCCGTAGTGTTGGACTCAACTCATTTATTGACGTTGAAAATTATTTTTCATATTCATCTGAAACTTAATCATGATATTGATATTGTGATGAATAGCTTACACGAGGAGTTTTGGATCTTACCGTCGTACGGTACGCTCAGTTATAAGAAAATGCGTCGTTTGTCGAATATCTTTATCTTTATGGTATCTATTTATAATAAAATTATTTATTTATTATATTTCTATCTCTCCGAAATTGACGAAAAAAGAAAAATATTCTTCTTGGACGATACATCGCTATCCTCGCCAATGTGAATTGGTTTAAAATCTTTGTGGGTATATAATATTTAGTAAAATTGTATTAATGACACAGAAAATTAAATTCATACTGTTAAGAAAATTATTTATTTTTCTTTCTTCTGTTTTTTCACCCGTATTTATATAGTCTTCAATAGATTTATTCCGCTAAAAAAATAACAAAAAGAAAGATCAAATACATGACTCGGCAAAGTTTATGAAGTAAAATATTTTATGATGTAAAATTTTACTTTATATACCGAGTCACATATATTTAATCATCCTTTTTTTAGTTAAATAAATCTAAAGAAACTATTTGAAAAACGTATCAATAATAGTACTTTCAAGATAATATGGAAAGTCATTGTCCACATTATAATTATCATATTGTAATATAATTTTTAATTATATATTATTGCAGAATATAACATGTTAATAATAAAACATTTATTTTTATTATTTATTAAAATAAAAATCATGTAGGAAAGAAAATATTTTAATGATATTTGCCGAAAGATATGCTCCCAACATAATTTTTGTATCACGACGCTCCTGGGGCACAGCGTCACGTGAGCGATCGGTGGCTCGACCGCCGAGTCTCGAGTGGTAGCGGGAGTCACTTCAGGAATCTGTCCGAAATGGGCAACTAATTCCGAGCACTGATTTAGGAGATAGTAAATAAAAGTTCTATAATATTTAGAAACACAGTCGTGTCTTGCGCCAAGTGTAATGCGAGATCGTCCTATGTCTTTACGCGAATTGCCAGCATCCGAGATTATCGGATCATTACTCAGAAATTGATCGATTCTAAGTAATCTTAATCCTAATCTTTAAGGGGCACATTTTTATTCTAAAAATTATTGAAATCATAGATCATCTATAGATTTTCGCTGCTTACGATTCTAATGTCAGAATTACAAAATTCAAAATGGCGGATCCAATATGGTGACTATTTTAGGCTAAATTCACGATTTTTTTGTTCAATTTGCACGAAACTGGATATATGAGTTTTTGGGGTTGCTAATTACGATTCTGACGTTTTATTTTCCAAATAACTCCAAAAACTTAAATCCAAAAACTTATTTTTATGTAGTTTGAATGAAAAACTTTGCATTTAAACCGAAATAGTCGCTATATTGAATCCTCCTTTTTGTATTTTGTAATTCTGACATCGGAATCGCAATCAGCGACCCCAAAAATCCTCATACACTAACTATATCTAGTTTCGTGAAAATTGAATAAAAAACCGTGAATTTAGCCTAAAATAGTCGTCATATTGGCTCTGCCATTTTGAATTTTGTAATTCTGACATCAGAATCATAAGTAGTAAAAACCCATAGATGACCTATAATTTCAATAATTCATTTAGAAGAAAAATGTGCCTCTCAAAGGGATAAAAAATCAATTTTTTTAAATTTCAAAAATTTTTTTCGGAAAATTTAGCGTGCAGAAAATTCTGAAAAAAAGTATATATATTATAGTTTCAGATATGAAGTACACGCATAACAATTTTTAGTGCTCTAGCATTTCACGTTTAAGAATAGCCGAATTTATTCTGAAAAAAAAAAAAAGTTTTTTTTACATTAATTGTTTATAACAAAAATGCAAATAAATAAATTGACGTAATTTTTCATGAAAGTTGCATAACTTAGATCCCTAAGAATCTAAAAAGTATGCGCATACAAACTGCAAAATGAATCAAAAATATAGAAAAAACTAAGAATAAAAAGGTGAGATATATACATATGTCTCACTACATCTCAAAAGGTTAATGGATAACTCAGATTTAAATTATATAATTAAAGTGTTTTTATTGTTTACGTACTCTGTAAACGCAGATATAGCGATGCAAAGTCCTAAATGTCAAATTTTTAAGATACGTCATCATTGCTCTCGGAAATGTTGTCCGTTTCACATTTTAAACAGCAGATGGCATTCGCCTGTTACGACACTTAGAGACCCTCTAATCCGAATTTGACCACCTAAAGTGGCCGTCATTTTTTCATCGAAATTGTGCTAGAGAGAAAAATCGTGCTATTGCACTTCATCTCACGCTACAGTGGCGCCGTAAGTTGCAGCTCTATAGAGACGCTCTATAAATTTCATAGTTTTTGAACATTTTGGCATATTTAAGTGACTAACTGGCGATTAAAATTTAAAAAAACATAAAAATTTAGTAATGTTCAATCATAAATA
Source organism: Acromyrmex charruanus (assembly GCA_017607545.1). Lineage (NCBI taxonomy): Eukaryota > Metazoa > Arthropoda > Insecta > Hymenoptera > Formicidae > Acromyrmex > Acromyrmex charruanus. Next base: position 419,015 of record JAANIC010002508.1, read on the forward strand.
TTACAAGTCTATGGCCATGCATTTAAAGTAGAAGCATAACATACCTATATTCATTATGCATTTAAATGTAATAGATGGAAAATGTCGGTCCAATCACAAACCGGGGAGAAGGTGGATCTGATTAGAAGGTTTCTAACGACACTTATAGCGTTTCCGACTCGACCGAATTTGCACTAATCTGAGTTGAAGTAATGATGTTTCGTGCTGTCCTATTGATAGAACGTGTAACGTCAACCAATAGCGAAGTATTTTCTAACCCAAGTTGGTGCAAACTTGGTCGGGCCGAAACTATTGAAGACCTTATAATAAAGAGTTTGGCGAATGTGGATAAAAAAATGTCAGATAGAAAGAGATAACAGATACATTGTTATGAACGTATAGTTAGAATACGTGACAGGCAATACGTGACGACAATATCTGAAGAAATCAATCGAGTTGATCAATTGATTGAATTGTGCAATTGTAATTTGTTAATTTTCTCTTTGTCCGAAATCTCAGAACAATTTCTAACTTCTTTGACACAAGTTTTACTCATCTACTTGTAGCTATCTATCTCTTTCTTTTCTTCGCACTTGTTTTCCGTTAATGTACGAAGTTATCCGAAGAATACTAGTAGACTAAGATGGAGAACCAATCAGAAGGTGTGCCAGCTTTTGCCAAACTCTGATTAGTCCGGATCCATTTCTTATGGCTTTAGGTTTAAAAATCTATTGTAGATCCTTATAGGATCTCTAGCGACACTCATGATGGAAGAAGACAGGTGAGATCACTGAAATGGGCATCTCCACTGTGAAGCATAAAAAATCGTGACACTAATTAATGAGGGCCATTATAATTTGATCAATATAAGAACAAATCAGAAGCTTTCAGTGCTTATGCGCACTTACATTTAGTGAAACGCATATGACAACAAGATCATTGTGTGTAGGGTTATATTTGAAAGATTACTTTGAAAGATTATAAAATCGCGTGATTGTAAAATATTCAACATGAAGTGCTGTATGCCTGGGTGTAGGCAGAGAAGTAAAAAGGGCATTTCATAGATAAGAATGTTTGTATTAAATGTATCAATCCCTGCACATGTGTTAACGATGTAGGATATGAAAAATATTATTAATGTTATTTTATTAAATATACTAATAAAATTGAAGTGACATTATTTTTATTTATTTATATACCATTCATGTCCATATAGATTTTCATACATCGATGGGACCCATACAGCACAAAAAGATTACAAAAATATTGCAGAATAATTTCATTGAAATATTACAATATTGCATGGTGGTTGCGAAACATTGCTGAATCATTGCTGCAAGATTCCAATAATGTTAAGATGTCCGCTTTTTGTTATATGGCAATGAAACGTTCCAGTAATGTAATGTATTTGGATAAATTTTTTACGAAGACTCTAAAATGAAAATTATTTTCTGTACATATATCTTACTAATTTTAATTTTTTTACAAATTGCATTTCTAGTGATATGTGGTTCTCAAAAGCAATTTTTTTATGATAAAATCATAAAATATTATAATAAACAATAAATGTAGTATTAATTCTGAAGGATAAATTTATTATAAAGATAAAGCATATATGTGTGTGCTCCAAACTACAAATATTATTCATATTAACATAATAATACAGTCGTTGGTAAGTTAATCATGGATTAAGTTAATCGCAGTGATTCTTTTTAATTCGAAGCCACTTCGAGTCAATTGAAATCGATTAAAAAATGATGATATAAAATTTATCAATAAAGTTCGGGCGCTGGTTTATTCTTGCGTTCACATCAAGCATAAATACATCATCGATCGCATAATTAATATTTCGATAAATCGTTTTCAGCAACTTAATTGCTTATTGTCTTATCCGATAATGATGTGTTAATTGTATTCAAATTCGATATTATACAATCTTTTGATTTCATATTTAAAATAAATATAAAGCTTATCTAATGAAATGGCTATCAAATAACAGATTAGTAAATTTTTTATTTGAATATATTAAAATGAATTATATTAATTATCATATCATAAAAACTACTGTTAAACTGAAAAACTGTACTACATGAATATTATAAAAAATTATATTTTATATTATTATTATAACATAATTAAAGAATTAATTTTGCAATATTTCTGGAATATTACAGGCATATACCTGACATCTTGCAGGCATATTGTTAATTTACATTTCTATAATATCTCTGCAATATTGCAACATTGCAGCAATATTACTTCAATCTTCTGTGCTGTATGAGGAGGGTTCCGTTAGCGCACAGTGCGATAGCACATATCTCAATAGCACACACGAAATTTAATAGAATTCCCGAAATTTAATAGAATTGCACATCTCAATAGCGCACATTCCGTTAACACACGTCCCGATAGCGCAAATCCTGATAGCGCACATCCCGATAGCACACATCATAAATTGATTCTCTTCTAGATAGCACACATTCCGATAGCACACATCTCGATAGCACACATTACAAAATGGCCCTCTTCCCGATAGCACACGTCCCGACAGCGCACATCCCGATAGCACACGTCCTGACAGCGCACATCCCGACAGCACACATCCCGATAGCACACGTTACAAAATGGCCCTCCCGATAGCACATATCAGGAAAAAGACGCAAGTCTTGCTGATAACATATTATACATCCCGATAACACACATCACAAAATGGTTCTCTTCCCAACAGCACACGTATCGATAGCGCACATCCCGATAGTACATATCGGGAAAAAGACGCGCGTCGTTCCGACAGCGCACAACGGGAAAAAGGCGCATGTCTTGCCACGTCTTCCCATGAGCATATATGCTCTAAGACTTTGACCCACAGACTTTTTATTACATTGAACTGCTAACTTCCCACACTTCCTTACGTAGAAGTGCTGCCTGCGTGAGTTACAGCGAATTTGATTGAACGCACTCAGTGTGCACTGATGCTCATTAAAACCGTTATACACAAAGGTTACATTTAGCAGAGAAAACTAATCAGTTAGCGCTTAGTGATATTCTTTAATATGATTGGTTCTTGCCTTTACTTCTTTGCTAAATCTAAGTGTAGGAATCAATCATATTAAAGAATCACTAAACGCTAACTGATTAGTTTTCTCTGCTAAACGCTGCCTTTGTGTATAACGGTGTTTGTAAGCACCGAATAAGCACGATGTGCGCTATCGGAATGTGCGCTATTGGGAATTCTATTAAATTTCGTGTGTGCTATCGGAATGTGCGCTATCGCACTGTGCGCTAAGGGAACCCTCCCATATCGATAGTACATCGATTGCAGCGCATGCGCGCACGAACGCTTCTGATTCGCTCAAATATCGTCCCAACTAAAATGGCGGCTGATCAATTGTGGCCATGAATTTTCCTCGATGTCCATTCCAGTGTATATATAATTCAGTGGGTAAGACAATTTGAGAGATGCGCAGTAGGATCATGATGTAAAGTGTAAGGGATAACATGGTGTGTAGTGACAGTGTCTCTCTCTAAAGGCATTTTTATAATAAGTTGAATTATATGATCAAAGCCAGGTTTTACTGATTAATGTGTATCTATCTTACGTTCACGATTAGATATAGAGAACCTGAAAATGTCTAAACAATTTTTCGAGTTGTCGAAGTGTTAATGAAACCGGCGAATTTACTTTCTTACAATTCAGATCGTGAAATAAATGTTAACAATGTTCTAATCGATAGTCCATCACGTTTATTGGCCTTCCAATTTGAAGAGCCTCAGATTGAAGATGGCATGTTAGAGATCAATGATTTGCAATATGCTTCGTCAGAAACTGATATTAGTCATGAAGGCAATGCCAATAGTGTTTCATCATTACAGACCAATATCATCAGTTATGAATTTCAAATTAACCCGAATCCGCAGGAAAATATGCATCAATTGCCTTCAATGAACTGTGCAAATAAATTTCAAATTAATCAAAATGCATTAATCTTATTATTACAATCAATACTAGAAAAATGCCTATTACGGTCGAAGCTGGATCTTCATTGCTTTAAATAATTCAATTTTGAATATTACTAATATGTGCTATATATGTACTTGCATATATACCATATTGTAGTCTTTTTAGAACTGCGCGCCGAATTGTTTTCCCGGACTATAAACGCAATTAAAATTATTCTAGTAATCGTGAATTAAATTGACAAGCAATTTAATAATTTGGTGCTACCATCAAGCATCATATTATAAAGATGTTAATATGGTGAAACTGTTAATAAATTTATTGCGAAAAATTACCTCGGTCGAGACTCGAACCCGGATCTCTTATATTCTATTCCGAAGAATATTACTAAGGCCTCAACGGTCTAATGGCTTAGGATGCTCGTGTGGAATACAAGAGATCCAAGTTCAAGTTCCAGCCGAAGTAATATTTTTCACAATAAATTTATTAATAGTTTCATCATATTAACATCTTTATAATATGATGCTTGATGGTAGCATCAAATTATTAAATTGCGCGTCAATTTAATTACTAGAGTAGTTTTAATTGTTTATAGTCCGGAAAAACAATTCGGTGTGCAGTTCTAAAAAGACTACAATATGATATACATATACGCAAGTACATATTCGTATAGTGTACATTAGTAATATTCAAGATTAGATTATTTAAAGCAAAGAAGAACTTCGACCGTAATAGGCATTTTTCTAGTATTGATTGTGTTTCTCACATATGTGGTCTAAAATAAAGATCCTTAATATTACTTATAATTACAAGTTCTTTCAAGACACAGGCATAATGATTTACCTCGCGATACACAAATACTTTTAAACATCTGATGATTATCTCATGACATCTCATGACATTAAAACTCTTTCCAAAGGTCAGTACGTTCATTATGGTTTATTAAAAGCGCTTACATCACTTAGTAATCGCTTTCCTCATGCTTTCGACCATCGTGATGTAATTCATTTGGATTTAAACATTGATTTAAACATTTACCAATTTCGAAGAGTCGGCTTTGGCTGATTTTAGACAGAATTTCTGGTTTACTATTTGTACCATTCATCATCGGTGTCTATCATGGGTACTAGAAAGCTTGCTTATCCAAATTTCTTCATTCATTTGTGGATGAATATTTAAATTTAAAAACTGAATTTTTCATCAATGAACAGCTCCGGCCAATCAATATCCGCGTTGTTATTGTGATGCTCCGACTCGAGTATATGTTACTTGCACGAAATCACATAATAGGCACTTCGCATGTGGAAAATGCACTGTAATAGGTGAAAAAATAAATAAACGAATAACTTTTTTGGATATCAGTGCTTCATTTCGCACCGATATTGATTTTATTAACAGGTCGCAACCCGAACATCATCTTTCTTCACCATTTGAACTGATTTCAGTCCCAATGATAACTCATTTTCCTTTAGACTGTATAATTCCTGTCTTGGTATAAATAAACAACTTCTAAAGTTATGGATAGAAAGGTTGAAAACTTCCAAAGTAGCCTAGGTCATTTTAATATTTTATCAAATACATTGAGAACTGTGTCCAAGTGTATTCCATGCAAAAGAGTTTGCATGGAAATCATTTGATTTAGATAATTATCATAGATGCAAAGTGATTCAACATCGTATTTTTCTTCTTTATTTAGGACTGCTAATTCTTAGAAATGTACTGCCCAATGTACTGCCAAAAAATATACATTTTAATGCCCTGAATTGTGCGATGAGAATTTTATGTAGCGTTGACGATTATGACATGAACAATGAATATGCACATTATCTTCTCGTATATTTCGTTCAAAACGTGAGCATTCTGTATGGAAATGTTACTTTCAACATGCATAATTTAATTCATTTAGCCGCTGATGCAAAACGATTGGGCGCTTTAGATTCTTTTAGTGCTTTTCCATGCTTTTGAAAATTATCTTTTACTCTGAAAAAACTTCTCAGAAAATTTGATAAACCGTTACAACAGATTTATAATCGGTTACATGAACAATTATCATTGTTATCTATCGAAAATGAGCGATTTTATGATCAGTAATATCCTGCAGAAAAAGATTAATTGCAATTTGGTTGCTATAACGCACATAAGTAAATAAAATTTTCTTCGTTTTTATCTTGACAACAAAAAGATATAATAATTGCTGCTACATTGAAGAAGATAATGCCACGAGCATTGTATTTCTAATATTGGTTATTATCACGAAATTCCAACGATTATCGGTCAAAAGTTTACAAATATTTCATTACCTAATTATCCCTGTAATTCAGAAAATTTAGGAATATTGTTACAAACTTATCGGTCAAATGTGGTCAATTTTTTCAATTAAAAATAAAACTTTTCAAATGGATTGTGGAAATGATTCAACATACTTCGTATTTCTCTTATTACATAGCGAATTTTAATTTCATTTAAAATAAAAAGTAAAATATTGTACATAGGTATAGTTATTAAAATATTATAGTTGTTTTGATAGAGAAAATTCAATAAAAACTTGATTTTTGTAAAATTATTTTTTCATCAAATATAATAGAATCAGACTATTCAATATTTAACAAATTAAAGTACAAATTGAGGGAAGAATCCATGCGGTAATTAGTGCATTAATATAATAGACATTCAATTTCTATTGTCTCTTCGATTTAGACATTAATTTCGTACGCATTTTGACTTGATTTAAGTCATTCTCAACGAAATACATAAATAAAGTATATAATTATCCTGTAATCTGTGCAATCCTGGTGCCAACCATCCGCCTTATTGCGATGTTTCCTTGTGTTCTATTATGGTTAGTCATTCCAATAAAACATAGAAAGCTCAACAAATCAGGCTATAAAACATACAAATTTAGTAATAATCATCTTTGGTAAGATTATAAATACAGAACACAAGCACAGATAGTGTTCTTGCACTTACCAAATTGCAAACAGATTATATGAACGTTAAATAGTCACTAATGTACAATATAAAAATAGCGTTCTTTGTCAAATATTAAAATAATGAAAAATTTATGTCAAATTATGTTCAATACTTTTCATTTTAAACGTATGGTTGACGTGTCAATTACTTATACAATAATACTGCTGCGTATCGTCGCTGATACAAATCCAGCAAATGCAGTATACCATTGATGTACAATAATATTTATAAACTCGAATGTAACAAGTTATGTAACGAGAATGCAATATGTTGTATTCTCGTTAGTTGTAATTTCCCACTCTGATGAGTAACAGAGACTGTGTAACAGTTAAATAGTACTTGCTATGTAGATGTTATAGATTGTTATATAATAAAATAATTAATTTTTGTTGTGTAAATGTTTCAATGTGTTATATTTTTGCTATATAATGGTTTTAAATAAGTTATAGAGATATTAAATATATTATAAAGATATTAATGTCACTAGTGGAAATGAAATCGCTTGATGGAAATGCCCTTGAATGGAAATAAATAGCTGAAATCATTAAAATTTTTGAATATATTTAATCAATTTTTTTGTTCCAAATATTTTTTAGGGGTTTTATTTAGAGGGAGTTATTAAAAATGTTTCACAATGATTGTGTTGAAAGTCCAACAATTATCGGCGCGCAATCACATTTGGAACAAAAAAATTGATTAAATATATTCGTAACATCTAACTTTTACCGTTCGGCGTTCTTTACTTTATTCGATTTATTCATACACGATCGTTCTTCTTATAATGTTAAAATTTTTATCAATTGATCTATTTCAACTGAATTATACTGAAACTGGGTCAATTGATAAAAATTTTAATGATTTCAGCGATTTTCAGCAATTTATTTCCACCAAAGGTCATTTACAATTGTGTCACATGACTTTTATAAAACTTAAAAGTAATACGATCGTAATATTTATATAAAAAACCGTTATAAACGTATACAAAAGCATAAAAAAGGGATAGAAGGAACTGAGGGAAGAATTTGTTTTCGCTTAGAATTAATTCAAAGATTTTTTTTGGAATTAATATGTGCAAAATACATTCCCTGAAAATTGTTTTTGCTTGAATATAAAAAACATATAATTGATTTTAATTCATTTATTTATAAACTTCATAGTTTGAACATAAAAATCAATATATTTATGAATATCATTACTGCGTATTCAGAGTATTTAATCGTAATATTCATATATTATACTTTTATGGTAATTGTCGAGTTTAGTCTATTTACTTTCAATATTATAAAATAATTTGCGTTCATTGGATGCGTTTTTGCACGAAATGAACGAATCAGAAAAACGTATTCCGTCCCGCGAAGTATTAATTGTTGAAGTTGACAGATATTCAGATTAGGAAATCTGTCACATTGATGGCATTGAGGGTTACACAAATTCTCTGCATTATAAACAAAAATTTTTTCACTTTAAAAACAAGTTCTATTTTAAAAACAAATTCTCTGCTTTAAAAATACAAATTATTTTTAATATAATTTTTGTTTTTACAGTAGAGAATTTATTTTTAAGGCAAAGAATTTGTATTTTTAAAGCAGATAAATATCTAATCAAAATAAATTCTCTGCTGTAAAAAGAATAATTACATAGAATAGAATTTATATATGTTCCCTAATATCATAATGTTAGAAATTTGCGGTCAAATTGACAGCAAAGTCGACCAGATTTTGACTACAAAATTATAACCATCTGTGTCCGCATTTGATTACGGATTTCTCGACAAAGCCTGTTGACAGACTATGTCACCTTTTTTTTTTTTTTTTGTTAACGCAGTGAAATGCTCATGCATACCCCGTCCTCCGGGGAAAGGACGGGGTTATGTGGGACTTCCCCGCCAGCGCGCACCAGCGTACCGGTACGCATTGTCGAGGACCTACCCACCAAACCACTGCGAGCGTCCGAACTCGGGGCGATGAATTTATGCCAGGCCGGGCTCTTCGCATCTGCAGTACCGGCCTGGCACAAACCGCCCGTCAGCGCCATGCTGCGCTGTTCGTTCCCATTGTTGGCGGGAGAAGACGCTACCGCCCCCCCGCCGTCTTCCCGTCGGGCCATTACAAGAGGGCATCGAGTCGCCCGCTCGACGCCTCACGGCTCTTCGGGGGTCCCCGAGGAAGCCGTACGCGGCGGAAGCGCCACGCCCGACCCCATCGGGGACCACTCTACTTCAAGTGGACACAAAGGTGTCCCACACATATGCCCGTGAAGCGGGCAGATGTGCGTTCACGCGATGGGTGGGAGAGCGATAGAGTAATCCCCAACGCCCTCGCACCCCCCTTCTTTCCCAGTTCTAGCCACAGCTTGAACTCCCTCCAGCAAGGATGTCGATCGTTCGTCTCTCCTACGTCCCGCTGCCTAGCATATGTCGACCTTCTCCTCGACGCGCTCTCTCATTATCCTCCTTCCGGGCCATAACCTCTCCACAAAATGTGAAGATGGCCCGCCTCTTTTCTTCGGAGCTCAGCATGGCCTCGACCATTGCTCGAAGAGTCAGATCGCTTCCAACTACCTCGACCAGCTGCCTTCTCTGTTGGTCCCACGCCGGGCACTCCTCTAGCGTGTGTCTCGACGTATCCGTGTGCGCGTCGCAGTGCCAGCATCTACTCGTGTTTTCTTTTCCAATACGGCACAGATATCGACCGAAGCATCCATGGCCGGATAGTATCTGCGCCACATGGAAGGATATCCCGCCTCTGGCGTCCACCCACTCCTGCAGACGGGGCCGTATCGCATTTACGATGTCCACGCCCGTGTGGCCCGATTTTGTGAGCCATTCCCTCCATGAGTTGATCAACTTCAGGCGTGCCCGATGTTTGATCAGGTTGATTTCTTTCGCTGGAACCTGTGTAATTCGTTCCCGACTCCGTACCTCCCTGACGCTGTCAAACACCTCCGCGTGCATGTCAGCGACTAGTTCTAGGGGAGGAACCCCGGCTAGTGTAGTCGCGGCCGCAAAGGAGATGGTTCTATAGGCCCGTATCATTCTTGTGGCCAGTCTTCTCTGTGAGGCGTGTAGTATCCTCTGGATGACCTTCCCTTTTCTTGCCTCTTCCGCCCACACAGGCGCCGCGTAGAGGGCCACTGATTGGACCACGTTATTGAAGAGCCCGCGGACCTTCCCTCCTGGACCGCCAACATTGGGCAGAAGTCCACTCAGGCTCATTGCCATGCGTTCGAGTCTCGGTGTCAGCTGACGAAAGTGTTCCTGGAAGTTCCATCTCGAGTCGATTACCAGTCCAAGATATTTGATGCTGGTCTTTACCGGTATCGACACTCCAGCCACCGCTAGCTCGATTTTCGGCAATCTTCCACGTTTCCCTCCGTGGAAAAAGATGGCCTCGGATTTTTGAGGAGCAACCCGGAGATCCAGTGCTTGTATCTCTTGCACCACGCTGTTCACTGCCTCGTTTGCGTTGATACGGGCCTCCTCCCAGTCGCTTCCTGGTGCAAGCACCATGGTGTCATCAGCGTAGCAGATTATGCGACAGTCCTCAGGGAGCTCAGCCTGCCTCAGCACTTGGTCGTATCCTAGATTCCACAAAAGTGGACCCAAGACCGACCCCTGTGGCACTCCCCTGGTTACCACTCTTCGGATGAGATTTCCATTGGCATCCGTGTACTCCAGCTCTCTGTCTTTCAGATAGTTCCGGAGAATCCTGCGCAGATATCGAGGTACTCGGTGGGTTTCGAGTGCCCTACCAATCCGGTCCCAAGGGAGGGAGTTGAATGCGTTAGAGATATCCAGCGCAACACCCAACACCACCCCACCACCGGAGACCGTCTCCTCCACTATGGATCGTACTCGGAGGATAGCATCAACAGTGCTGCGCCCCGGGCGAAATCCGAATTGCTCGACATGCAGGTTCGGGCCCCTTCTATCAAGATGCTGCACGACTCTCCCGGCCACGATTCTTTCAAGGAGCTTAGCCTCGTCGTCGAGCAGGCAGATTGGGCGATACCCAGAGGGGTTATCCTCCGGTTTGCCCTCCTTTCTTAGTAGAACCAGTTTTGCCCTTTTCCATGTTTTCGGGAAGATACCTTGTTTCAGGCATTCTGTGAATGTCCCTCTCAGACTCTCTCCAAGGCCAGCTCTGCAGGCCGCTATTGCCCAGATTCTGCTGTGGACTCCGCTCGGTCCGGGAGCTGCGTTCCGAGACATCATCTTTTTGATGGCCCCTTTTAACTCTTCTTCGGTAACCTCAAAGTTTTCTTTCCAGGATCCGTATCCGTTATCCGGGAGTGGAGCCTCGACCCAATTGTGAATCTCGTCACCGGGCGGTGGAAAGAGGGTCGTCAGTACCTCCTCCAAGAGAGACGGCTCCAGGGCCTCTGTCCGTGGTGGTGCCCATCTCTTCAGCTTGTTCCGCACCAATAGGTAAGGTAAGCCCCATGGGTTCTCATCCAGAGATAGGACCAGTTCTTTCCACGATACATCCTTGGCCTTATTAATGGCCACTCTGAGCTCTTTCTTGGCTTGCCTGTAGTGTTCCACTCTGGCCTCTATCTCTTCGGGATCGCTTCGACCTCTACGCGCCCTCTTCATTCTTCTCCTGGCCCGCATGGCAGCGTGTCTCAGAGTCGCGATAGAGTCGCTCCACCAATACATTGCCTTTTTGGGTCGCTGGGTGGCCCTGGGCATTGCCATGTCACACGCTCGAACTAGCATGCTCTGTGTTTCCGCAGCTCGGCCGTCCAGGTCTTTCTCCGCGCCGGTTGTGGTCCAGAGTCCGGCGAGGACCGCCGCTTCCAGTATGTCCTCGTCTAGTTGTTTGAGGCTCCATCTTTGCGGTCTAGTTTGAGCGCGCTTTGCGATCTGCACTGGGGTTTCCCGCAGGACTACCTCTATGTAGAGGTGATCCGAGTGCGTCTCCTCTTCGAGTATCTTCCAGCTCGTGATCTTTGGGACCGCCGACGGTGAAGCCCACGTGATATCTACAGCGGATTCCCCTGTCGTTCTCACGAGTGTGTTCGCTCCTCCCTGATTCAGGCAGCAGAGCCCTACAGCCGTCGCCCATTCTTCGAGGAGTCTCCCTTTCACATCGATACGGGCGGGGCCCCAGAGCGGGGATTTTGCATTGAAGTCTCCAGCGAGGATAATTGGTCCGCCGGCTAGTCTGCCCAGGCATGCCTCCAGCAGCTCGAGTCTCTCCTCGAATCGAGAGACATCGAAACTCGGAGATATGTAGGTGCCGATTATACGCATATCTCCCCATTTCACAGCCACGTACCCCTCACCAGCTTCTATTGGGGTACATGGTAGGGACTCCCTCGTCTGCCTCCAGGTTATGGCCACTGAGCCCAATTTGTCTCCCATCCAGTGCGGGTGATTCACTGGAACTCTATATGGTTCCGAAATAACGGCCAATCCACAGTCACGTTCCGCCATCGTTTGCAGGATTAAGTCCTGCGCGACGCGGGCATGGTTGAGGTTCGCCTGGAGCAGCCTATTAGGCATTGTCATTCTTCCAGGTCTCTCCTCCCGAGACACTTATACACATGGAACATTCCCAATTTACAGGTTCTTCCCGTCCATCTTCTGTCTGCGGGCTGCAGGCCTGTCTGGTTTGAGATTTATTCCCTTCCACGTGCTCGATATTGCCGAAGGGATCCCCCTGCGCAGGCACCTTTGGTGGTGTGACCCTTGCGCTCTCCCTCAGCTTTTCCGTAGGGGCACTGTCCCTTCTATTCTCCCTTTGTGGGAGCGGCGCCTCTATCTCCACCTCCATTCTTTCCTCATTCCTACTTATCCTCGGGACCGTAGTGCTGGGAGGGATTTTGCCTCTCCTCTTTGGAGGATTACACGCCTTTCCCCCTATCCTGTGGCTCGATGGTAGGCCAGCGTCTGCGCATAGTGGGCAGTTGACAGATCCATCACATTCGATGGCTCTGTGTCCATGCGATCCACATCGGTAGCAGCTGAGAGTCCTGTCTATCTCGCTTCGACATTCCGCCCTCACGTGCCCTTTTTCTAAGCATCTGTAGCATTGTAGGGGCCGATCCGGCAGAAGTTCGATCCTCGTGGACGTCCATCCCATCCTGATTTTCCTCAGCCGTGCAACCTTGATGGCTGCCACTAAGGGGCATTTGGCCCATACCGTACCCAGTCCGTTCGGGGCTCTCTTGATGGGACCCACCTTTATGTCATCGGCGTTGCAACCACCTTCCTTGGCTACTACGCTGGCTACCTCCTGTTGGGACACCGAGTCTTCAATGTCCCTTATTCTTATTTCAGCCGTTTTTACAGGTCGGGAAATGCGGACTCCATCCTTATCCGCTAGTACCTCCCGTAGCTTGGTGGCTAACGAGTCCGCCTGAGCCGCCCCGGCGGGGCCCGGTATTTCCAATAGGAATGCTCCCGTACGGGCTTTCCTTGGGCGGATCTCTTTAATGCCGATTTTCTCGACATCGATCCTCTCTCGAGCCGTGCGGAGTATCTCCGCGTAACTCATGTCACCGTTGTTGGATATTTGTACAGCGGCGGTGCGTGGCGGCCTTTTCGTTACCGTTCTGCTCTGCGGTTTAACTGGTGCTTTCTCTTCCTTTCCCTTTGGTGCCGGGGTGTTTTGCGAGGCCTTCTTCTTCTCTTTCCTTCCCAGTACCTGCGTCCAGGGTACCTGTGCTGGGGTTCTCTCGTCCTCTTTCGCTCGGGAACAGGTCTTTTCTTCCTTATTCTCCAGTGGGAGGACTGAGACCTCCTTCTCCTTAGCTTTTGCTCCTACTGGCCTAGGAGGTACATCCCGGATTTTAGTCCTACCATTCGGCCCTTTAATTTTGATGGATGTTGCAGGTGGGGGGATATTGATTGGATTTTTCCCACTTCCCACCCCCAATTCCTTCAGGACACCGATTACTGTGTCCCTAATGATGTCCGAAAGAGACCCCTTGGTGGTACTTTCGGTATCATCCTTTCGATCTGGGACTTTAGGTCCCTTCTTCTTCTTTTCCTTAGGGCCCTCATTCTTGCTGATCCTGGAGCGCAGTTCCTTGATCTCCTGATCAGTGAGCATTCTGTCCTCCAGAATCCGGACCTTACCCTGTATGGCCGGTCGTATAGCGGGGGGCCACTCCTCCCTCGGAGGCAAGGCTATCTTTTGTACCTTGTCCCCGTCGTCCATCTCCTCTTCGATCTCCATCGGGGTTACCTGGAGTCTCCTGTTCTTGTTCTCCTTGCTGGGTCTTAGTCCCGTCCTTCCCGGATCTTTGTCCCTTCCTTTTAGGGCATCCAACTCAGCCAGGTATCTGTCCGCTTTGTCTATTGCCTCCTTTAGCTTCTTGCGGTCTTCCTCCCTTTCCAGCCTTGTCTTCTCCTTCAGGTCCTCAAGCTCTCTGCTGAGGATTTGTATATTCTCATCCCTGGCCTCGCTCAGTGATTTCTCGGCCCGAGCACGGAGCACTTCCATGCATCCGAGTGTAGCGGCTGCAGCCATTTTAAGAGACTTTTGATACGTCCCCTTCAAATTGGAGGATGTCTTGGCAATTCGCATTATTTCCGTCTGGTATTCCTGTACCTTTTTTGCCAAGTCCTCGTTTGGCTTGTCCTCCACCTCTTCCCTCAGTTTGTCAAGATCGAGCTTCGATTTTTTGAGGAGCTCGCTGCCCGATAGGCCTCGAATCATCTCCTCTCTGGCCAGTTGGAGGCTCTTCTCCTTTTCTTCGTTGGCCATTCTCATTGCCTCCCTCCTGCTTATGTAAAACTCTGTTGTGTTCCAGGGTTTCGGTGTAGCTTGGCTAGGTGATCTTTCCGCTTTCCTCTTCCTACTGGCTTCTGTAAGAGCCTGACTGTCCTGTGTGTCACAGTCACTATCAATCATTGGGATTTTGTCGGGAGGTTCCCCGGAATCCAGTGCGTCCTCGTTGTCATCGGCCTTTTGGAAAAAGGAATCCGATGGCTTTTTCCCACTACTTCTTACCTCTTCCAAAACCGAGGTGTCCTTCCTCGGTCTGGGTTGGGTTCTGCTACGGGCCCTAGTAACCCGGAGTCCCTTGGTGAACCGAGGGCCCGGGCGCACTGTTGTTATCCTCGGAATGGAAGGTCTTCTCTCTCCCGACGGACTCGGCACTGGCGAGCTCTCCGGTCGGTCCTCTGACGGTGGAGAGCCGATACCACCTCTCAGTCGCAAACTATCCATGCCGTGCGCAGAATCCTCCTCGTAGATGAAGAGTTCCTCATCCTCTTCCGAATTTGGATCGTAGCTAGCCCTATCGGGACCCTCTAGGAGTTCTTTCCCCTCGCTATCTCACTCCAGCTGGATGGAGCCTGACTCGGTGTCAGATCCCACCACGCTGCGATCGTCCTCTGTTTCACTGCTCGATTCTCCCGTCGAGCAATACTGTTCCTCGTTTTGCATCGATAGACTATGTCACCTAACCTAATCTAACCTAACCTAACCAGATTGGTGGCAGAAATCGAGAGTTTGCTTGATTCTGTTTCTGCTACCAATCTGTTGGCAAAGCATGTCTAGTAAGCTTTGTCATATTTCTGATAGCAATTTGCTGATTATGTCAAATACAATAATACAAACTGTGTACAATTTATTGCCTTTGTGTAATCAAAAATTGGTAGCAAGTTCTACTCAAAATCTGTTTTCGCAAGATTTGCTAGGATTTTTAAAACAGAATTTGTATTTTTGAAGCAGAAAATTTGTGTTTTTAAAGCAGAGAATTTATATTTAAAGCAATGGATTTGTATAATATCGAAACAGATAATACTTATTATAGCCTAATTTACATGTTTTCATGTCTATCTCTCTGCCATCGATGTGACAGATTTCCTAACCTGAATAGCTGAATAGTTGTCATTTTAACAATTAATATCTCGGTCCATCACAAGATAGAACAATACTTGTTAAATTCGTTCATTTCATGCAAAAACGCATCAAATGAACTTTATCAAAATCGGAGGTGTGGAGGCTAAACTCAACAATTACCATTTTTACATTTAATTTCACTAATTCCACGAAACAGCTTTTAGTATGCACTGCTTTGTAATGCAAGCGACTAAATTCACTAGTAATATTCTTCTGTAGCACAAGCAATACTCATTTGTCCGTAAATAATATCCGTCATAATTCAAATACAAATTGTCATGCTTTGTTATGCTCGACAGTTTGAAGCTCGACTGGCACAGAGCTTCGCGATGCCGCGGATAGACACCGTGACGTGAGAACCATAATTTAAATTATATAGCATTAATATAATATCAACGAAATAATTGTTATATAATATGCAACAAATATAACAACGTTATATTGCTGACCGTTTACTATAACAAACGTGTAAATAACGAAACAATAGTTTCATAGGTTTGTATTATACAGAGTGATTCAGAACAACCCAGGTGTCTCTAAAGAAACATATTCCTGACCGAATTCTAAGATGATTTTTTATCAGATCTCTGAGACGCGGATGCTAAGATCTATTGATATCTCGATTCGTGTTGTAATATTTACGCGGGATAGCCGAGGATGGAAGAGGGAAGAGAGGAAAAGAAAAGAAAAGAAAAAAAACAAAGGCAAGATCTGGTCTCTGACGAGGTGATCCCTTTTATTCGGTGCTAAGGGTTCTTAACTATATGGCTCGCCCGAAAGACGGTTTCGATCATTACGATGCACGGCAAGCAAGTCGGCTCTTTCTGGCCAGACGGAGGGATGGTTTCTCGATACAGGATGGTACTCCGGACTTGGGTAGATCCACGACGGGTCCAAGAATATTCGCGGATCGAATTCCTCAGAGCGGTGGTATTCGCGCAGGCTCCTATAAGTGGCCTTAGCGCACACGCGGCATCCGTTGCTCCTGCGAACATCGCTGTCATTTTAATTTTAGCGCTCGCGTGGCGAGAGTGCTGCGGAGCCTCACAGAGTCGGGATGTCGCTGGGGGAGAGGGGGATGCTTGTTAGAAAGGGTGAGCTGCGCCCTCAGATGAGGGAGCCGCAAAGTAATAGATGGGAAGGCCAGCCCTTTTCCTTTGCGGGGGCAACTATCGAGGTCGGGAGCGAAGGGGAATTGAGTGTCGAGGTGGAGCAGTAGGAGAGCTCTAGAGGAGTTCTTGCGTCCCCAGACAATCGCCGGACAATGCTCTGTTTCGAGTACTCAGACGACTGAGGAAGGGAGCGTCCCGAGCGCTGAAGAGCGCTCAAGAACGCCGGAATATGAAGTATGAGGGGACAGCGATCGTAAATAATAGGTCGTCGCTCGGGGTGTCGGTGGAAAGGTGCATTAAGGACGCGAGCCGCGAAAACGCGTTCTTTGTTAAGTTTGGCACTCTCACGCACTGACACTTAAAGGACGTCACACTTAGGCACTTTGAGATGGCACAGGACACGTAACATTTAGGCACTTTGAGATGGCACGACGAGATGTAAAAGAAAAAAGAGAAAAAAAAAAGAAAAGAAAGTTAACTGAATTATTATATTGGCACGACCTTGATACACTATTGACTCACGAAATGTGTACAGAGACAAATGAACTAAAACCAATTACAATTGAATAATTAACATTCATTCTAACTTTACAGTTTAATGCTCACGATAACAAGAAAGAAGACGGTAGAAATATAATTGAAGTCTAATATAAAAGGCTCACAGCCTTACGCGGCGCGCGCGATAGTAATTTATGACCGATTCAGGCTACCTTGCATTTACTTGCAGAAAACTCAACTCAGTGAAACTAACAAAGCGACTAAAAACGAAGTGCGCCCGTTCTGAATAAAGATCTCGTTTATATAAAATTTAGGACTATGACGTCTCGCGGACAAGGGGGCGAGCCAATGATACTTCGGCTCCAATGAAACATTGTTCTAGAACATTCTATAAATTTTTAATTTATATGATTTTTCTTTAATTAATGCAGGTTTTTGCAAAGCCCTTTTGATTTCGCGTGCTTGCATTCGTTCGAACTGTTTGATTACTGTTCCTGGATCGAGAGTTTTTTGGGCATTAATTTTCAGTATCGAGTTAACTCTCCGCTTAATCATCCAACGGTTTTTCCTCGTATTTGTTTGAGAGTGTTGGAATTGGAGTCTCCGTTGGATAATTGGAGATCTTAAGGCCCTTTATGAGATCTACTTCGGGGTCATTTATTTGCAGTTATATTAATTACAACTTGAATTAATTAATAAAGTTTTGTCGTTACTAGGAGCGCGCTTGAACGCGGTTTTCCTATCAAATCTTTGCGGTTATCAATTCATTTTTTTTTATTGTTACTGCAAGCCGTAATCTTAGTGGAGTTTTGCATTAATTAAAAGATTTCAATTAAATCGGTCGCGCGCAGGCGCTACATTTAGTTTAATTTCGCTGTCACGCTGTGAGCGCGTGATTCTTCGCTTTCGCTTGCGAGTTCGCGTATTGATACATAGATCTCGTTAGAGTGTACTTTTCGGTAGAGAGCCTACAATCAGATTGACACCATATGGGTATTACTTGTGATTGGTCCGCCATGTTTTAGCCATTCCCTCCAGTTTTTTAAACGCATTATTTTCTAAATTTTGAATTCATGCTAAAAAATGCTCAAAAATTGTGACAAATTAAAAAATGATAATAAATAAATATTGTATATAAAATAATAAAACTTTTATATATATTATTTATTATAAAATTTCATTTATTTTGTACTATTGCAATATTATACATTTTGTAATATTGCACATTACTTTATATAAAACGTTATTTATTGCACATTATTTGTGCTATTAAATGCGCTAGTTTATTATCCATTCTCTGTTCCTACATTTTAGGAGCAAAATGCATCTGTAATAATATAAAAGAAATAAAAAATTCAGAAAAATATTATATGTGTATATACCATTTCATAAATATTACATATTAAATATCGTAATTATCATATTATTTTATTTAGACTCACAATGCAATGATATATAATTGAAAAGATTACGACAAAAAGAGAAAGAATTCAATTCGTAACCAATGTGATGACTATACATATACTTAGTGCCAAAACACTACCGTGTCACTTCAGATATTATAATTAATCTGTGTATATTTAATGTCACATTTTTATTTTAATATTTTAAATACATTATTTATAGAGAATAAATTACTTTACCTCACATACAGATGAATTTTTTGACGGTGTTCAATTTTTATATTTGCCATTTATACTCTTTAACCAATTCATTCGGCGTTCTGTGTCTTTCGGAATTATTTTCATAACATATCCTTTTTTTAATGAATTGTTACAAAACGGTATTGTACATTCAACCATATTTCTAAAATAATTTCGATAATTTTATTTTTATCAATGTACCTTTACGTATCTATGTCGTTCAATGCTGTTGCACCTAACCTTAAAACTGACAGTCTGTTAGATAGACTGAGACCGTATATCTCTTTCTCTCTCGCAGAATTTCGCTAAAATATGACGTCATCTCTCATATGGCACCACTCTGATTATAGATTCTCTACTTTTCGGTATTTTCGCGACGCGAGGCCTGAGGCCCGTTGTCATGGCAACGCGTAACGACCAGCACGAATCATTCATTTTTCCTTTAGAAAAATTTTGATTGAAGCTTAGTTTTCAAATTACACGAAGAAATAGGTAGAAGAATATCACGTATAGAAGACGGATAGGAGCGGCGCTTTACATGAGGCACACATTGACCGGATGCATTCACACGGTTTTAAAAATACGTTCTTTCTTCATTCTCCTCTACCTTTCCCCTTTCCACACTATTTCTTTCTCTTTCACATACTTTAAATCTGCTAATTTCATTAAATTAAATAGAATGAAATAAAAATAAATATTGAACCCTTTGAGTATCGGATTGCATTTTAATTACATTGATAAAATTGTTAGAAGAATGTCGTAAAAGAGCAAAATTAAACAATAATTATGTGCGATAAGCATTATAAAACTATTACTGACATACAAATCATGCAATTATTTTAGTATGTCGAATTTTAAGTTTCTTACAATGTTGTTATTTAATTGTATATCAATACGCATTATAATACTTTTGGCACGCAATTATTGTCTAATTTCTCAATTTTACGAAAATTTCTCTAATAATTTTATTTGTACTATTGCGGACGTAATATTTATTACATACTTATGAGAAGTTTTACGAGAAACACGATACTTTTTAACAAAACATTATGAATGTTTAAAACAAAAACATAAGCCAAACACATTTTAAAAGCTTATTATTATCTTTACTCTTAGTACATACAAGGGTGTAATCCCATTCGATTTTCATAGTTAGGCATTCGAACACGCTTTGAGCAGTGATACTAAGGCTGGGAAGAGTGGGAGGGGGGAACTTATGTACCATCTCTACAATTCCCTTGCTTGGCGACCTTCTAATGCAGTATTAGGTACATAATTGTATTATGGTGTAAAGTGCGTGTTGGGGTTACTCTAATCCCTTGTGTATACAACATCAAAAAATCTGAATTTACTGCAAAGTTGAAATGTAAGTAGAAATGATTAATTGGATTATTTATGATTTAAATCATGAGTGCACATCACAACAAAATGATTTAAGTCAATTTTATGTTCTATCAGAAAAAGACTTCTTCGTCTTCTTCCTCGTTAATGGAGGAATCCTATTATTTTGGCTAAAAACATGACAAAATTTGAGAATTTTTTTTAAAGATACTATTAATTCGATTCATGTAAAATTTCTACCATGTTTTTATTTATGTTTGAATAACTTGTAGTTTTTTTTTATTAAATTTTAATAATAAATATGAAAGTTATTAATGATAGAATATGACGCCTCGTAAAGTTCGTCATCCACTGGTGTGCACAATATTAATCTTCCAGGTAATCTGAAACATAAAAATCAAATGGCATATTACTTTATACATACACAGTTTCAGTTTGAACTCACATTAAAAAAAAAAAAAAGAATTTTTGCGGAATTGGTGAGTTTTCAATTCAGAACTATAAATTTTATTGTCAAAATTCACCCATTTTTTTAGGTAATAAAAAAAATATGTATCTTATCAATATTCTGGTTCATCAAACGATAAAATAATGTTTTGCTAAACATACAGACCAAATATGAAAATAATCGGTTAAGTAGTTACAAAAATATTGTGTATACCACTCGCAAAAATATTGTTTTGAAAAAACGGCATTTAAAGTTTAGTTTTAAGTTTAGTTTATGTAGTTAAGTATATCAAGTATTTACATCTTATTTTTGCTACTCTGCTATTCCAGGGCCATATAATAGCCCTTCCCCATCTTCATAGAAGTGATTTAGAGCCATTTGGTCGTTTCTTCGTTTTATTCGAGCTTCTTTCGTAACCTCAAAAGTCCATCACGTTGATCTTTCAAGGCGGTGTTGAATCTCGCGCGTTACAAAATATTGAATCCACTATAATTTCCTCGTCTTGAGTTTGGATAATTTTTCTGCTATATAATGACATAATTCGATTACTTGATAACACGAGGAATTTATTAACTGGTTTATCAATTAATCATAAATAATCATAAACGATTGAAAATCACACGAAGCTTTAACACGTGTGTAAGTCCACATACAACAGCACAACATATGTTACGTGCAGCATGCAGCTGACTGACTTTCTTGGTTATGGGTGCAATAAGTGCAGCTCACACAGCGCCTCAGCTCAGAGTTTGTAACAGAACTGTGTCAATATGTTGAAATGCACGGGTTCACACGTGCCCAGCACCGATGACCAAATTCAACGAATTCCGCTACAAATTGCTTCCCCATCCAGCATATTCGCCAAATTAGCCCCCCTGCGACTATTTCCTGTTTCCAAACCTGAAGAAATGGTTCGGAGGAAAGAGATTCACTACCAAAGAGCAGCTCATCGCCGAAACAGAGGCTTATTTTGAAGGGTTGAACAAATCATATTATTAGGACAACTTGAAAAAGTTGGAGAATCGTTGAATGTGTATCGAGCTGAAAGGAGATTATGTTGAGAAATAAAAATGAATCGATCAAAAAAAAAATATGTTTTACTATGTTTTTCTAAAAATTTATTGACTTGCCCTCGTACAGTTGCTCGAATCGAGCCAATTCCTATTCCAGCGACTGCGGTCACGACTGTTGCTGCAATGGATCAATCAGAAGAGGAGTCTCTATGCGCAATATACAATTCTTTTATCGTATGTTGTGTATATCACAGATTAGTGCTTTCTTCTATGATGCATACAGACGACAGCAGTTTGATTAGATGCCAATACTTCCAATGTGCCATTTTGAAAAATTGAGAATAACAGAAGCCAAGAAGCTATGAAAGCATAGCAAAAGTGTTTACGATTGTTTTAAAAATGGATGTAAATCAAAAAGATTTGGACGTGGAAAATGAAGGAGAGACAATTGAGCACAACTCTTCTGACGAATTTATAACTGTGGAGAGAATTTATAGTGTCGATGACAAAATTCAAGATAATTTGAATCTGATTGCACTTGTTGAAGGCAGTCCTAGATTTTATGTTAAAAGAAAAGCGGATTATAAGAACATATAAGACATAAAAGACATGGCATGGATTCTTATTGGCAAAGCCCTAAAACGTCCGGTAAGTGGCAATTCTTTGTGGCCATTTTTTATTTATTATATTACACTATGCCCTTGCTGATAAACACTCTGTATATGCAAATATACGTAAAATAATATTTTGTGAATGTTTTATTGATTTTCGTATAGGATCAGAGACTAAACACAGATGAGACACAATACGAAATTTATATTTTGGTCGCGCAAAACGAGAAATATTGACATTAATGGAACAACAAGGACAGTCGGGTTCAGGAACAGAAAATATATCTCATGAAATTATAAAAGTAATAAGGCTCAATAAATCAAAATAAATAAAAAGGAAGAAGGGCTACGAGCCTAAAACATAAAATGACAAACTGTAGCCAAAACGGAAGCCAATCTTTGATATCACCGCCAAACTTTCTTAATTCAATTTTCGGCAATTTCAATGCGCGTATACTTTCCTGTGTTGTCGTGGTAGTCCGTTGCAGCGGAACCGGTGTCGGCGTTTCATTCTTCCGCTTTAATAGACAGGTTAGCCCGACCTTTGCTTGGTGATATACTCATCTGCGTGTTGTGCCTCTCTTCCAATAGTTTCTTCAGACTCTCCAGCTTCAATCATCAAGGTCTGCAGCTTCTGATTTAGCTCATTAAGCTCACTTGTTTTGTCTCGTAGCAACGCGAAGCTGACTTGCAATGAGGTTATGTCCGACGATTCCTTCGACTGCTCAGTCCGGAAGGAAGTGTACACTCTCGTAAAGGTGGATCGTGTTATTCTTAGCGTTAACTTTACTTGTTCCATGTCTACGGATTACTTTCTTACGATCTCTGCTTGCTATAAAACGGCTACAACGAAATTACCCAGTCCTATCACGGTCGCCAGAATGTTACAGCCGCGGTTTCGGGATCGTAAGGTTCTCAATAATATTAGACACTTCTTCGTATTTTACACGAACACACTACTTTATTACAAAAACATTAAGAGCATACGGAATTATATTTCGCTCGGAATTATTCGCAGTAACAACGGCAGTAAAAAAGGCAAAAGTAAAAAGTTCTATTGACGGGAACGCTCAGCTTGCGATCCGATCTCTTTCGTCGTTCACAGGCTGCCATTCCGGTACCTTCCTTTAACTCGCTGCTCGGCCGATAACACGCGTCTCGCCCTCTATATCAACGGCACTGAGAACGCGCTTCCAACATATAAACAGAACTTTGGCACACCAATAGGATCGCCTTTATTTCCTATTATAGTAGATTTAGTCATGCAAGACTTAGAGACTAAAGCAATAGCAATTAATGTTAAGCTTTCAATTGCCCTTTTATTTCAGATATGTTGATATCGTGATTTTATTTTGACAACTTTTACTTCATTTCATCCGAGATTGAAATTCATCTTGGAAATAGGAGGCAATAGTATTAATTTCTTAGGTGTAACATTATTAACAATAACTGTTTAGAGTTAGATTACCACAACCAACATTCTCAGGACAGTACCTGAACTATTTACTCGTCACATCCTATTTCTCATAAAAAAAGGTGTTATAATGGGTATGTTGGACAGAGCTATGTTACTCTCAGATCTAAAATTTCATTATAATAATATTAAGTTCATTATTTGTACATACTAAATAATGACTATCCGGCAAAATTTGTTTTTAACACGATCAATAGTTATCTAAAATATTGGTTTAACAATCAATTTTTTAGTAATAATGTCCTAAATGACGATACGGTTAGTGATCGTATATTGATTTTTGTTATCATATATTGATTTTACGTCAGAGAAATTTTCGTTGATTTGTAAAGATACCAACATAAAATTAGTGTTTTTCAGCGATAACAAATTAAATAAATTCATAAGAATAAAAGGACGCTCTTCCAAAATTTGATAATAAAAATGTAGTCCATAGATTTGTTGTAAAAATTGCGATCGTATGTGGGAAACTTTCCAGCAGAATATCTGAACATCGTAGACATATAAATTGGAACACTGACACTTACTCTGGAATTACATCGTAATGAATTTTCATATGATTTCGATTGGGAGAATGTCCAAATTTTAGATAAGGAGAAATTTTTGAACAAAAAATTGATTTCGGAAATGGCATTCATACACATACAAAGGAATGGCTTTAATTTACGTTCAGAAGGTTTTTTGCATCATACCTATGCAGCATTGATAATTTCTCCTGATTGATGTTAGAAACCTTTTTACAGTTTATATTTATACAGTTTTTTTTATAGTTTATTAATTTATTTTGACAAAGTTTTATTTGTTGATGAAAATGTAACAATTTTAACGAGATATGTTTTATATTGAATTTTTTCTTTTCATTACGTAATTCTTTATTTTACAATTTTAATAATTTTGACAGTTTTTAATTCTTATACAATAATTTATTGCGGTTTTTATTGGGTTGACTTAACAAGTATATACATGTGTTTTGTTCGTCATATTTACAAATTTGCGTTAATGTTTACTATGTGACCTCTTCGAGAATATTTCATATCTGAGTAACATGTCGTCGTACACGGATGTGTGTTCTAAAAATGTGTGATCTTTATATATGATTTTAAAAATTCTACTTTTTAAGTTTTAATATGTTCAACAAAGTTTCAGTGCAATGTTTCATGTTCTGTAAGTCATTTGAATTGTTTACGCATATATCACTTTAATAAGATTTGTTTTTAAAAAAATGTTAGATTAACAATGCTGCATCTTTGTCAATTTGCGAATGACTTAGGCATTATGTGAGCTAATTATACTTATATCATTCTTGCTGAAGAGAACTCTAAAAAGAATCGAAACGTTCAAAATAAAGAAGACATCAATCCAATATCTGAGTATTGATTGTTCACTAAATAATTGTGCCGTTTATCGTTGCTGATTCTCATTAGTCTACTGTATTTATCTTTTTGTATTGTTTAAAATTCGAGTGTGTAATATAATTATTGTTATGACATTAATATTATAACATTTTACTAAAATGTTTAAAACAACTTTATTAAATCGTAATTAATTTTAATTATCATTGATATCTACGTATTATTGACTAGTCAGAATGCGAACGACTGTCTTAGCAATTTTTAGTTTAAACTACAATTATAAACAAGACGGGCGTGTCAAGTATGCTATTGCTGGAGATCTTGCTTTTCGATTTTTTATTTCTACAATTTTCTATTTGTAATCGATGTAAAAATCCCTTTTCAGTTTCCGCACCTCTCATTACGCTATCTATTGCATTTCGTTCTCTCATTAACGTGTTATTATACTTAATACACTTCAAATGTTATCTGTACTTTGTGTAGTATATTATAATTGTGAAAAATTATTCCATACAACACTGTCCAAAAGGACGTCTATATAAGAATGCCTTCAAGATGCCGCTCGGAGAATTGTGTTCTATGGGACTTTTTAAATAGGGATACTTGAAATATTATTTTGATTTCACTTCTTTTTTTTACATTTTTAATGTCTTTTCCGATAGATTTCACAAATTTTTGTTAAGTATTATTTTCATTATCATTTTCATGTATTTTCAAAATGATTTGATTATGTAAAGATATTGCAAAATATATTTGATGCCTTTTTTTTATATTTTTAATATCTTTTCTGGTTAATTATCATTTTCTAGCTTAGTTAACAAATACCAGCATATAATTTCGATTTCGTGCAATCCCCTTTTGTTAAACATTAAATTATAAATAAATGAATATTCTTTGAAATAAAGCGTTATTTCATTATCATTTTCTAGTTTAATTAAAAAATATCAGTTTATTTCGTTCCGTCTGATCTCCATTTGTTACATATTAAGTTATAAACAAATGGATGTCGATGACGAATAAATCGCTGTCATTATCATTTCTAGTTTAATTAATAAATATCAGTATATATTTTCATTTCCGTCTACTCTTTTTTCATCAAATATTAAATTATAAACAAATGGAGATTGATGATAAAATATGCTGCTGAAGATTTTGTTCATTTTCGATACTTTGTCTCTACAATTTTTTATTTGTTATTAAATTTATTTTTAATTTCTGTGCCTCTCATTACACTATCTGTTGCATTTAGTGTTCTTATTTTAATGTGTTGTTATACTTTATACACTTTAAAACATTTTTCGTATTATATATTAAGTCCATTAAGAAATTATCCTATACAACATAGTTCTGAAGGATGTCCAAAGGATATACATCATGAGATATTTTCAAAATGTCACCCAGAGAATTGTATTCCATGGGATTTATTTTATTATAATATCTAATAAATATATTTCAAATATTATATATATTTTTTAATTTCACTTCTTTTTTATGGCATTATTTTTTTGTTTTTTTATTATGTTTTTGAACAT
>JAANIC010002508.1:456403-489573 GCA_017607545.1 Acromyrmex charruanus
AAGAGGCAATCGCGAAGCAATCCGAGCTCCGTCAGCTGTGCATGGCGGGCGGGTTCCCGCTGAGAAAATGGGCCTCCAATCATCCTGAAATTCTTCGTCGGCATTCCTGCGGATCATTGTCTCGCGGATGCGCGGTCGTGGGAACACGAGGGTCACGCTATGCTGGGCCTGCAGTGGCACCCGGTGGACGACACCTTTGCGTTCTCGATTCAAGGCACCATTGAAAATTTCACCAAGAGGAAAGTTCTCTCGAAGACTGCGCGCTTGTTTGACCCGCTCGGATGGTTGACACCAATAGTGATTCGCGCAAAAATCTTGCTTCAATCAGCATGGTTGCAGAAGCTGGACTGGGACGCCCCGCTCCCTCAAGCAGACGCCTGCCATTGGAGCCGTTTCCTGGAGGAACTTCCAAGGCTGGACCAGCTCAGAGTCAACCGCTGGTTGAACACAGGCCCCAGGGATGCTACAATCGAATTGCACGGATTCGCCGATGTGTCCGAAAGAGAGTACGCAGCCGTGGTGTATCTTCGTGTCATCAGTACTGACGATGTCAAGGTTCTCCTGCTGGCAGCAAAGAGCAAGGTCGCTCCAATCAAACCGGTGTCCCTGCCGCGACTGAAGCTGTGCGCCGCCGCCTTGCTCACAAAATTGGTCGCACACACACACGCACCGTTTTAAGTCTGTCCACAGCTCCAGTCACTCTTTGGTCCGACTCCACGGTCACACTCTACTGGATCCGGAGTCACGCCTCCCGATGGAAGACCTACGTGACCAACCGCGTGTCCATGATTCAAGAGGCTCTTCCAGAAGGACGATGGCGTCATGTCCCCGGAAAGGACAACCCGGCCGACTGCGCTTCTCAGGGGATAACGCCAGGAGAGCTCATAGATCATCCACTCTGGTGGTCAGTCCCCCCTTGGTTGCTCAGGGACGACTCGACTTGGCCCAACGCTCGGCTTGAGACTCCATCGGAGGAAATGCTCGAGTAACGCATCCACTCTCACGCCATCACGTCAAAGGTGGTCACGGAGCCGGAGCTCCTTCTCCGATTCTCTTCACTCCACCGGCTTCTGAGGATCACAGCGTGGTGCTTACGTTGGCTGCACCAACGGAAACCGTCAACAACAGAAGGAAGTCTGAGGTCGACCTTACGCCCGACGAGATCGACGCGGCACTAGGACGATGGATCCGAGCAGTTCAGGCACTGCATTATCCACGCGAGGTCACTGCCGCAGAGGATCAACGCCCGACGCCACCTCGCAGCCAGCTGCGAACCTTGAGTCCCTTCATCGACAAGCAAGGGACGCTGAGAGTCGGAGGTCTAAAGCACGCGATTCTCTCTCCGGACGAGCGGCATCCAACAATCATTCCGCCGCACTCACACCTCGCACGCCTCTTAATATTATCATGTCACCGCCGAGCACTCCATGGAGGGGTGCAATTGACTCTGGGCCTGTTGCGTCTGCGGTACTGAATCCCTCGAGGGCGAGCCACAACGAAATACTGGCTGCATCGGTGCGTCACTTGCACTAGATGGAGAGGGGTCACGCCACAGCCGTCGATGGGCAACCTTCCTCAAGGACGCGTAACCCCAGCACATCCATTCCTCAGGACCGGTATCGACTACGCCGGACCGATACTCCTTCGAACGAGCCGAGGACGCGGGCACCGGTCCCACAAGGCCTTCATCGCAATTTTCGTGTGTCTCTGTTCCAAGGCAACGCACCTTGAGATGTCCGACTACACGACGGACGCATTCCTGGCCGCGCTTC
Organism: Acromyrmex charruanus; assembly: GCA_017607545.1. Classification (NCBI taxonomy): domain Eukaryota; kingdom Metazoa; phylum Arthropoda; class Insecta; order Hymenoptera; family Formicidae; genus Acromyrmex; species Acromyrmex charruanus. The sequence goes on from JAANIC010002508.1 coordinate 458,176, forward strand.
GTCGATTCACGTCAAGGAGAGGAATCTGCTCGGATATCTACTCCGACTGTGTCACGAACTTCGTGGGCGCCGACCGCCAGATACGAAAACTTTTTCGCGCATCTTCCGCCAACAACAGCCGCATCGCGAATGCTGCTGCCACAGAAGGAATCCGGTGGCATTTCAACCCACCTTCCGCACCCCACTTCGGAGGCCTCTGGGAAGCAGCAGTGAAATCAACGAAGTACCATCTTCGAAGAGTGATCGGCGACGCCACGCTCACTTATGAGGAGATGAGCACCCTTCTAGCTCAGGTAGAAGCCTGCCTGAACTCTCGGCCATTGCTGGCGCTATCCGACGATCCCGACGACCTCTCAGCGCTCACTCCAGAACACCTACTCATCGGAGCGCCGCTGTTGACCATCCCAGAACCGTCGCTCGCAGAAAAGGCATTGAGCCCTCTCTCTCGTTGGCAGCACCTTCAGGCAATGCGTGATCAAATTTTTGGGAAAGGTGGTCGCGAGAATACCTGCATTCCTTGACCTCACGCCCGAAGTGGTGCAAGGTAAGCTCCGCGCCTCAGATTGGCTCATTGTGCCTCATACTGTCAGAGACATCACCGCCGAGCAAATGGCCTCTAGCGCACATCACCAAACTGCACCCAGGAGAGGACGGGGTGACCCGAGTGGCAACGGTCCGCACAGCGTCTTCCGAGCTCATCCGACCCCTGGTCAAACTGGTAATGCTGCCCGGACTTGCTGCCTCGCCCACTCTACACGCGGACTCGCACGAGCAGTAAAACCGCACATTGTTATAAACCGCGCGATCTTCTTCAATATACTCGCGTCAGTTAAAGTACGTGTAATGTTCGCGTTTATTCCATTTATCTTTCGCACTCTTCGAGGATGCAAATCTTCCTATTCCCTCCTTTTTTGAAAAAAAAACATGTTTATCATTTAATGCAACGCACCATCCACGGTTACATTTTCGCCGTTTCGTTTCAAAATTATTCTGATTACGTTCTATTTTCGCAACCATTATGCAAACTACGCCTTGTAATCGCAATTGGCCGCCAATTCCCTTCGATTGGTGTCATAGCTAAATTACATGACCGCGTCTGCATCATTGTATCTCTGAAATACCCCTTTTGTTAATTCAAACTCAGAGCGTATCCGATCATGTGCACGCACAGACTTCCACGACACCGTGCGCGGGATGCACACACATCATCAGCCTGCGCCACCTAAGACGCCGCGATCTCACAAGCAACCACAGAACTTGCGACATCTGTACGCTCGCCGAGCGTGATCATTAATTTCGTTACTGCGTAACAAGGCGGGCGGAATGTTAGAGATACAGCCAACATGTACAGTTTTTGCACATTTAGCGTTCGTGCGACATGCGGATCGAAAGCTTCTAGAAGGATCCCAAGCGTCCTTAGAAGTTTCCAAAACATCACCTAGTCGATAAAGTCGAAAAACAATAAGCTAAGCCGCACGTCGCACGTACGCAGATCTCAACCGCTATAACGGCGAACCAACTCGGATCTGTCGCAGCGCACGCGCGATCGCGTAATACGCGTTAATCCCAATCAGGAATCCAGATTTAACGGGCGCGCATGGCAATTGCGTGCCGCTCGGCCGTTGCGCTCGAAATTGCCAATCGCCGCCCAAAACAGAGTCACCTCAAAATTTTCAACTTTGTAAAAATTTCATAGGCGAAGGCAAAGGGAAGCCTTTGTTCTTAAAAGAGCATAAAAGGAAAAACCGAGGATCAATCGCTCTCTTAGTTTTTCGCTGCTCTCGAGTTAACGCTTCGCTACCAGTGCAACCGCCTAGGAGACGCTCCGCCGCCGAAAAAACCGCCGCGTTTAATTCGCAATCGACATTTCGCGTGAAGCGAAATTCAGCTAAAATGCCGTATCACTCAGATTCTCTCGCTCTAATTCGCTCTCGAACATTGCTGGNGGACTATAATGAAAGATAATGGCTCTTGTACATATCACATGGCAAGCATTGTAGGCATAATGAAATATACAATGTTAACATACTTTGGATATCATAAAGACATGCAATTTGAGAAATCTTTTAGATATCATTTTTGTGATATCTTTCTGTTCTCAAAAAACGGCGCATTAGACAACATTTATATATCTTTATATGACTTTTTAAAAATTTCTTTAAGTTATCAGATTCAGAAATGATATCTTTTAGAAACTTTTTAGAAACATATTGTTATGTAGGTAGGCATTATTTGATTGTATTGATTTATCTTAATCGAGCTTTAATACTTAATTTATCAATTATATTAGTAACATCATTATATTATACTGGCAAATGTCACCAGAAATCGAATTTATCTGCTTGCACAGCGAAAACATGGAAAAATCAAGCTGCTGTCTCAAAAAGTAAGCAAAAACATAGTACGAATACGACACGGAAATGTTATATCGGATCATAGTTCCGTTTACCGCTATGCGATGTAACTATCAATATTTATCTCGTAGTTAAATTTCTGTCATAGCCAAATATAAAAACTGCATAACATGATTAGTGAAACTAAAAATGTGTAATATTTTCCTATCAATTTAATTTTTGACACAAATCTTATCTAGAATTCAGAATATTAAATTGATTCTTTAAAAACCGGACAACAATTTCTGCTGTTTCTGCCATTAGTAGCTGATATGACAGACTAATGCCCGTATTTATAGTCAGATCTCATACTTAAGGCTTCCTTAAATTTATTTTTAGATGCTCAGTAGCCATTGAAATAATTCGTAAAGCATCTGATGATAAATTTAAGGAAGCCTTAAATACATACCTAACTATGAATACGGACACAAATCTTAATTTTCCACACCACATTTCTTATGTCATGTCATGACATGAGGGCACATTGTACACAATTTCTGCTGTGTTTCTGCCATTAATGTCTAGTATAACAGGCGATGACCTACATATTTTTGCCATATTTCTAATGTCACATTGTAACCAGTGCTGCCAGACATGCTGCCCCACACTCGCACATGCGTACTGTCTAAAGCGCGGGTAGAGTATCTAATCCGTTCATGAAACTGGCGTCCTTAATTGCCCCAAAGAGAAATAGAATTATAAATATACAGAAATTAGACATACCTCTTATTGTGAGGTATCAATTTCTACTATTTATATTATCTATATGAGAAGCTGATTCGACATGATAAATTATATGACAACATTTAAGCGAAATATTATAAATTTTACACCAAGCTTTATTGTCATTCTCTGCCAACCAACCTTCAAAGATATTTTCATCTAACCAAGATCTTCTAAATTTTCAGATACGTACCTTTTTTCCTGACTTCACTGCGATTCATTTTCTGATCTAAAATACTTTACCTCATTTCTATTTTCTTCTTGGGATTTCTCGCACCTCCTGTTGTCTGGTTTGGCGCGCAGACTTCGCGGTCACACGGCATCACATCGTTACTTTAATCTAACCTAATGGCTACAGCAATGCGCGCTAAGTTGTAAATAATGCGCATGCGCGAGGCATGTTTGGTATCACTGATTGTAACAGCACATCATGCACGATTTCTGCTGTATTTCTGCCACTAGTATCTGATATGACAAGCCATATTCTATTTTTGATCATGTTTCTGCTATTATATTATGATGGCAAGACATGCTCCATTTCTCGCTGATTTTCTGTTATATTATATAATATTTGACAAATCATGATAACAAAAACCAAGTTTGAAGAAAACGCAGATAGGAATCTGCTCTACAATTGTGATTGAATTTGCCGACATATCGCTGGCATACTGCTAGCATTTTGCTATCTGGGTATATACTTGTTACTACATACTTATGATATTATGATAGCGTGTCAATATATGTGATGTACCAAATGCAGTCACAAATGATGTATACTACGCATTCATATAAAAGAGACAATTTACTTTCAGAATTGAATATCTTTATTAACAGAATATCGTATATGTATAACAATTATGTTTCATAACATTATATATCTGACCAGATATATCGCTAATCGCTGTTTTTACTCTGTAAGAGCCAATTTCTTGTCGTAAGATAAAATCGTAAGATAAATAATTTTCTTTATATAAGTGCAATATTAGAAATACCGTCAGCAATATCGAAATAGCAATATCGTCAAAATGGCATATTCAAGAAAATAGCGAATTATAAATCCGCTACTTAGCGGATTGTCTTAACGGCAGCTTTGTATAATACTTCTTTGTATCTTATACATAAAAATTGAAATATAAAAATGCATTGGACCTTTCCTATCTTAGAAGAAAAAAATGGTCGATTTTTTATCTCGTGTTATTTAATGATATCATAACATCCGATCTATGCGACTCTATCTGTAACTAGGCAAACCGTCACAATGCAAAACATGACAAAAGTGATAATTTTGCATCAAATATTCCATCGCAACTTTTGAATATTTTGCCCTTTATGACTTATTCGTTTAATTTATGGCATAATCGTTACTCATAAATATCTTTTAAATGATAAATCTAAATTACCTCTTGAGGTTTTTACGATAAAAACTGACTTCATCTTTATCGCACATTAATACGATACTTACTGCATACATACAATGTAATAAAATATTTAAAAAGCAAGGCCAGCTTCCGAATAAGTAGTAAATATTTTTTCAATCGAATTGGCATATGCCGCTGTTCTTAAGTCGAGTCCGAGATTAAATTTCATGGCAGTCTTCATAATAGCCTATATTAAACAAAAAATATTTAGAATTGAGTTGAATATTTTATACTTGATCTAACTTATATTAATCTAAGTAATTACCCTAGCAGATCTCTCCATTGTATAGTCTAGACCAGAATGGACAATATCTTTTTCAGAAGCGCCAGATATACGTTTTTGGAAAGCTTCGGATGGTGTAACGGGAATACGGCCACCGACACGACCAAACCTACGCTCTAAAGATTCTTGCACCGATTCTATAAATATAAATTTATAAATCATATTTTCAAAAGTTATTTGCATGCATATCAAACTTAATTACAATTTTTATTTTTTATTAGAATTTCTTTAATTAAATTGAATTCGGTGACAATATTTTTGTCTGGGATTAACCAATTTCATCCACTGACTCTATTTTTTCTCGTCACTGAACAAAGAATCAGTATTGATTTTACAAAAATTTCGAAACATTTGACTTTTACATAAAAATTTCTCGACATGTAACTTCTTTTTTCATCACAGACATATTTAAGTAACATATCTTCAATTTTAACTTACATTTATGTTAGCGTTCCAATAGATGTGGCTTTTGTTTTTAATTTTATTTCTATCTAATTATTTCTGTTCATAATTGTGTTTTTTTATTATTTAATATCTATCTATATTTATTATTTAATATCTATTTTTATTCAAATTTCTAAAATAAAGAGCATAAAAAACCACAAACACAAGTTATTAAGTGTGCTATTTCATTATTATTGCAACAAAATTATTACAATACAAATAATAATATTAAACGTTTCGGCCACAATCTGGCCATCTTCAGTAAACAATTAAAAATCTATGAACGCCTTGTTACATCACATTGGTATAATACGAATCAAACGTCGTGTGTTATAATTGTCCGAATAAATTTCAATCGTCGTGTGTTATACATATAAAAACATGTTATATTTCTAATCGACGCTATTTCGTCTACGTCAGAAGTCATATATGCACCGTGTAGAACCAGAATTTCCAAATTCTGTTTTACGGCAGAATTATAAAGTNATTTCTATCTGTGTATTGTTTGTTTTTGTGTTTCAACTTTATAATTCTGCCGTAAAACAGAATTTGGAAATTCTGGTTCTACACGGTGCATATATGACTTCTGACGTAGACGAAATAGCGTCGATTAGAAATATAACATGTTTTTATATGTATAACACACGACGATTGAAATTTATTCGGACAATTATAACACACGACGTTTGATTCGTATTATACCAATGTGATGTAACAAGGCGTTCATAGATTTTTAATTGTTTACTGAAGATGGCCAGATTGTGGCCGAAACGTTTAATATTATTATTTGTATTGTAATAATTTTGTTGCAATAATAATGAAATAGCACACTTAATAACTTGTGTTTGTGGTTTTTTATGCTCTTTATTTTAGAAATTTGAATTTATAACCACTTTCGTTTTGTTGTTTTTTATGTTCTATTTTTATTATTTAATATCATCAGCTGAAGAAAACTAACAATAAGTAGAGTTCAAAATGTTCTTTATTTTTATTATTCATGTTAAATTAAATTTATTAATTATCATAAACTATAATAAATTAAACTAATTAAATTGATTAGTTTGTGGGACTTCTTATTCTTCAATCAAATTTGTATCAAAAGACGATTTGGAGTCGGTAAACAATGCGCAATATTCTATTGTAATAATTCTAAAACTTTTAATAATTTAGGATTACAAAAATTCCGAAAAGTTATTACAAAAATTCCGTAGGTTTCGGCTACATATTTTAGCCATCTTCAGCAGATCTTATATATATTTAAAACTAGTTCCTACCGCAGAAACAATATAAGATTTATGCAATGTTGTTACATCTATGCGATTTTATGTTGATCATATTCCTGGTTAAGGTGCACTAAGTGTACAAAACAAAGAAAGATGCAGAAAATGGCCATGCTGTCCAACTAAGTTACCCGGCTCATTGGAAACATTTCTCAATTTTCTATCTGTATAGATTTTATTTATTAGATACAGTTGAACAGCAAACGAACCAAAAAATTTTTTTCTGCTTATACCTGTGAACCATTACACACGATAAAATATCTTTACAATTTTTTGTTTCAGATCGCAATTTACTTCTAAAATTAATTGACTTACTGTCTTTAATTATTGGACTAATATCCTTGTTATGCCTTCTCATTTATATGTACACAATTTTTAATTTATTATATATTTATGAAGATCTGTTTCATTTAACAATTATATGAACAATCAGTGAATGTAACGATCATTTATTCACTATTGGTTTTATAATTTATAATATATTGTATTTATTCTTATAATTGACAGATTTATTCTTATAATTCTGTGTTTATACTCATTTATCGACTAATTCAATATTTTCAATCGATTATTAATATGGACCATAAATTGCGACTGCTAGACATAATCATATAAATGAATGTTAACTAATTAAATTACAAAAGAGAAGGAATTATATTGTTACGTCATTAATACATGCAGAATACATGTATGCAGAAGTAATTATTGTATAAGTTCAGAATTATATGTATCCAACCGTTACAGAAAATTAATTTATTGTTTAATTTAATTTTTCAAACATTGTAAACACTAAAGATGGCATGACAAAAAAGGTCGAAACGTTTGAATAATTTTAAATATATTAAAATTTGGCTCGTAGCCCTTATTGTTGATTAATGTTTATTTATTTTTATTGAGCACAAAATAATCAATTTAATTAGATAAAATAATAATAATTAATCCAATAATTAAAGACAGTAAGTCAATTAATTTTAGAAGCAAATTGCGATCTGAATCAAAAAATTAAAACATGTTCAATCAGGAACTAATTCTGATACTATGTAACAACTAGACTTTTGTAACTGTTGAAAGTGGGGAAATTGGAAGAGGAATAGAGATAGGGATAGAAACGAAAGAAATAAGAAGAAAAGAAGGAATACTTCGAAGGGGAAAGAGATTGAAAATCTGTAGATAAGAATTCGGTATTGATTCAGTATCATTTTGTTTGTTCAATTCTAATTTTTTATTTTTTATATGAACCATTTCGAAGATTGATCTTTTATTGTAATAGACGGCTCTTTGTTTAAAATCTTTACATCTTTCCAATTGAAATAGTGGTTGTAATTTATACAATGATCAGTAATCACCGATGAAGTTTTTTTCTTAATGTCCGAAATGTGTTCCTTTAATCTTGTTTTCAATTTTCTTTTGGTTTGTCCTACGTAATTAGCTTCACAGTCTTCACAAGAAATTTTATAGATAACATTATGATTAGCCAAAGAATCTAATTGATCTTTTCTTCTAGTTATAAGGCTTTTTAGAGTATTATATATATTAGGGATAAAATACTCTAGTTTACAATTACACCTATTAGTATAGGTGTAAAAAAAAACTTTTAGAGATAGATTTTACACATGAAATTGTGAAAAATTGTTCTTTGATATAAATATTTTGTTTTATATTATTATTGTGTATGTAGTATTTTAATCTTTTTTCTATTGTTGAAAAAAATGAAGGAAAGAGAATAGCCATTATTTAAAAAAATATGAATAGCATCAATCAGGTTTTTTTTTCATGAAACCGAGGATGAGCCAATGATAATTTTATCCACAAAATCAAAGACCACGCCTTTTTTATGACTTAGAAAATGATGTGAGTGAAAATTAAGAAATCTACATGAACAAGTAATCTTCTGGTATCTATCAAAAATGATCTTATAGTCAATAGTGATCTTATAGTCAATATGATTATAATGTCTAAAAACTTAATTTACCATCAATACTGATCTCCATAGTGAATTGTAGTCTAATATGTAAAAAGTTAAATATTTCTAATATTTCATTAGTAGTTCCTAATGCTGCTGAAACGATGTCATCCACATCCGCGAGTAGAATAATAATTCTACAGGTAATTTTTGGATCGCTATTTCTTCAAGATTCTGCATAATCATGTCAGCAACAATTGGTGACAATGGTGATTTAAATTTGGTGATCCATTGGAGCACCAAAAACTTGCTTATAAATTTTGTTGTTGAAAGGAAAAAATAGAGTTAAGAACTAGATGGATGGAAACTAAAAATTGTCCCACAGTTTGTTTTTTTTAATATATAGTCCTATCTCTATTTTTAACGCTGTTTAATGCTAGTTCTACCGGAACGTAACATAAACAAGGATACAATCTAATAATATCAAAAATAAATTATAAACTAATTAAATTGGGACCCATTTTGATTCTAACATAATTAGATTTAATTTAATTAGTTTATAATTTATTATAGTTTATGTTAATTTACGCTAAACTCAGAAAATGCGTTTTTCGCACAATTCATTTTTTAACTTTATATTTCAAGTTTTACTTATGTCAAACTACTTAAAGATTCACACACCAAAGATTAATATATAACAACAAAAATCGAATTAAATTTATAAAATCATATATGGAAGGCAATATCCCTCCTTCACATTTATATAAAATTAGAAAATTCACACCCCATTTAAGAAAAAATGGTATTTCCTCGACAAAATACCGATGCCTAAGAAATGAATACATTATTAGAATACTAAAGACGGAACAGATCGATGGATTTTTCGTATCATCAAATTTTCCATCTCATTTGTAAAAAAATTTCGAGAATGTTCAACATTTATAACAAATTCTTCATCTCACAAAAAGGAAATTATTTCAGCAATTTCTAAAGAATAGACAAAAAAATTTAATGCTGAAACAAAGAGAAGGAATAAAAAGTAATTATAATAAAATACAGTATTATTGGGGAGAACATAACAACATATAGAGCGTTATGTGAGTACTCGACGGCTCGGCCGCCGAGCCTCGAGCGATAGTGGGGGTAGCGCGCCGGAATCGGTCCGAAATGTGCAAATCTTTGCGAGCACTGATCTAAATATTTGATACGCGACAACGCGAACCTACTAATCCTTTTCAAACAGGATGGTCCAACTTAAAACAACACGTTTACAATGATTACGTGAATACCGATATGTCGTACGATGAATGATTTTGCGCGTTGTGTCGCGACTGTTGGCGACAAAAATATGGATTTCTAGTGATAGACAAGTGCGCTTAAAGATGAGAGATACAGAAAAGGATTTAACGAATTCGCGATATCATAACGTGGTCAGTCGTTGTCGATACTTTGCTAGAGATGAACATGGCTGATGTGTGCGAGCGTGAAAAAATTGCAAAGGAAATTGAGAAGACGAGCGAGTTGATCCGCAAGAAACGTCGCGCTCTGAAGACCGGTAGAATCGAGGAGGACATGGTGTTGGACAGGCATTTTAAGTCTATTATCAAATCGCTACGACAGAACGTTCACACCCCCGGCGCAATAAAGAGACAGTTGCGCTACAATGATGCAGCGTCTGTCACTAAGCGCGAGGAGGAAGAGAAGGATGAGAAAGATAGCGTAACGTTCGAATCCTCCGAGATTCTGCGTAAATTCGATGATCGATCGCACGATCGTATACAGCCGATAACCTTCACACTGCATACGAAGATCGTACAATCGATAGAGTCGTTCGAGAACATTTTCGAAACGACGGACGACTTGCTAGCGACGAAGGTTCAAACGTCGGAAGGTCGAGAGGCGTTGCGAGCCGACTTGGGCCCGCTGGGTTAAAAATACGTCGAGGCTATCCTGCGAGGAACGCAAAGAAAAGAAAGCGGTATAGATGACGTGTATGGTGTTTACTTACACAAAGATGATGTTTGGCAATAAACCTTTCGACGTGGATGAGGCAGACAACATAATTATCGATGGCTGGTACGATACGCTGGTACACGTGGTCTTTACGAGTTGATTTTTAAGAGAATTCCCGACGATCTCCTCTATACGGAAGACGATATACACAAGTACAAGAGCATACTGCTGGCGACGAACGTATATAAACACAAGCAGGGTCGAGTATTGAGCAATAGGAGATACAAGTACAAACACATAATTGCGCCGTTGATGTCGATCACGCCCAAGAAACAGAAGAAATCTGGAAAGGGATTACTTCACGCAATGACGCTGAACGACAGTGCGATCGATTACGTACACTGGGACGATCCCAACGAGCTGTGGATCGTCTACGATTGGACGCTTCGCGTTGTTGACCAAGCGGGCAACAACGCTTACGACAACGAGATGCTATCGATCATCGAGGAACTTCGCGAAACCAGTTTCATTATAAATTAAATTGCGTATGCATAAAATGGGTCAATCGAGTTGTGTCAATGAGAAAAAAGTTTTCTTTGTTTTCTGTATCATGCGCCGAATAATGAAAAAGAAATCTGATGAAAAGAGAGAAAAAATTAGCTCCGAGAGATATCGACTCGTCGAGGAATTGCACGCTCCGGCGAAAAGAAATTTTCCGCGAAGGCGCATCATAGTCCGGATGATGATCTGTGGCAGCCTGACATCGTTGAGATGCATCCATACTCGCGTTTCAACGGAGGCCATCACTACATACTCACCGTCATTGATGTATTGAGCAAGTATGCATGGGCCATACTGCTCAAGGTGGAAGCGAGACAGCTGAAACTATCAGCTATCAGCTGAATAATTCAAAAGAGCAAAAGATGTCCAAAAAATCTACAGACCGGTGTAGGAAAAGAATTTTACAACATTGACGTGCAACGGCTCTTGAAAAACAACATCATTATTCAGCGTACTACGTAATGAAGGCATCGGTCGTCGAGCGATTTAATCACACATTAAAAAACGATATGTGGAAGATGTTTATATTTAACAGAAACTATAAGTGGATCAATGCGCTGTTGCAGCTCAGATTATAACACGCGCAAGCATCGAACGATCGATATGCGACCCGCCGATGTTACTCCCGCGATCGCTGAAAAACTTTTGGCCACAGCAACGTAAAGATCGCGGGTCCGGCGAAATTCAAAATAGGTGATTCAGTACGTGTGAGCAAATAAAACCGTCTTCGAGAAGAGTTATACACCAAATTGGACCATCGAGGTGTTTAAAATTGCTAAAGTGCAGCATACTGATCTCGTAAAACCTCTCTGCTGGACGACTATCGCGGAAAATCTATCTCTAGAGCATTCTATGAACATGAGTTCTATCTTATCCAGACGTGTATCTCGTGGAGAAAGTATTGCGCAAGAGAGGAGACGAGGTTTACGTAAAATGATTAGGATTCGATGAATCGCACAATTCATGAATACACAAGGATAGTTTAATTCACACAAAACTATATTTTCATAAAAAATATATTTATTTTACATATATATATATATATATATATATATAAAAAGTATATGAAATACAATACATAAGATATATAAAATGTTTATTATTTATACCCATCTTTTTCAATTTAATATATAACAAAAAATCTTTATTTTTTACTATAAATGTAATACTATATATGATAATTATTTAGGATTATATATTTCGATAATATAATACATTTTAATAATACAACAATTACATTATACGACCTTTTTTTTACAAAGGTATTCGATAATGTAATGGTATTCCCCATGGTAATGTTTTGATTGAATTCGGTATCGTTTGTCGTCGTACGGAGTCAGAGCGATTTTCGTTTCAAATATCGTATATACTTGCTATAATTTTGATTTTATGCATTACTGTTGACGCATCATTTCAATTTCATCGTTTAAACATCGGGCGTAATCATCGAACGTTATAGTTCGTGCTATGATATTACTTTTGACATCTTTCACCTTTTTAGTGCCCTTTTTACCATTTACCCTCAACGCATACATTTTCTCTCTGAGTTCAACGAATTCAGTCAATATTGCGCCATTATTTTCATCCTTCATTAAGCTTGGTCTTTTTTATTCGCAAGTGATATACCATATACATTATTGATAGAATAATCACTCTTGTCGACACCTAATAATATCATGCTTCATTTGTTCATCACATTTGATGCGATATATGAGGCTATCAGTGTCTGTATACATAATTTCATATTTTTTGCGATACAGCGGTAACATATATTCGTGATGAAATTCATATAAACAGACCTTCGATATATCGAGTATACATATTCCTACGTAGATCAGTTTGTTGAACTTCAATTCAAGTTTATAAATTTCAATTGCTCTCAAATTTTCAGAAAATTTCTGCCGTGAAAATTCGGCTTCACGAGCATTGCCTCTGCGCCATATCGTTCATCCCATTGTGTTAATAATTTTACATCAATGTGATTGCGCACGTTTTCTATGGTTTTGTCGAACATTGCATTATTCATTAACTTAAATAAATTTTTCTCAAAATCATTCTTCGCAAGCGTTCTAAATTTTGTATTAGAAGATTATTTTGTATTGTTCAATCGCGAAGCCATGATGATTGTGCGAATTGCAATATGCGATAAATTTTTGTTACATGAAGACCGTGACGCATGCACTGCTGCAAGTTGCAATAATATATAACGTAACATTTTTTGTCATACACAGTCGCTAAAAGTTTATCCTGCTGCTTGCCAGGTGGTTTATCACGCGTTGGACAAAATGGCAGGTCAAAGTGCTCGTCGTATAGATGCTCCGAATATTCTATGTCGACCTCAAGAACATAACCTGTAAGCGAATCCTGAGCAATCGCGCTAACGTCAAAGTCCGAAACGTTTTCAATCCATCGAAATTTGGCGTATAGTAACGGTCGACACATCGCCCATCCGTATAGATTATTAACATCGAAGTACATCAAGTACGAAGTAGAAGATTACGACGAGTCGTACGATTGCATATATTTGCATATGTTATTGGCGTGTACCTGCTGGAACATTGACCACCGCATACACCGCGTTCGATAAACATCACCATATCGATATCAGTAAATATAGTTAGAAATTTATGCATGTATGTTTCAGCATATCACGTAAAACCTGGTAAAGTATAATAATACGCAGGGTCGAGATCGTAACTTTCAATACATTTATTGCGAAAATTTTCGAATATGTCGGCTAACAGCAACATGTCTGTTTTTAAATATAGATCGCTGTATTCACCCAAAGTTTGAACAGAGAATTGTTGCCAAATGGCGTGCGCGTAATCACTTTCGGATACAGTGTCACCGATCAAGGAACTGTAGAATGATTCGCGTGATGGTAAACGCGTATCCTGCTTGTCAGCGCAATCAATATATTCGTATGGAAAAATCCTTTTTCGTGTAACTCAAAGTCTTCTTTGGACAAATTTTGAAATTCGCATTGTAAAATTCGAAGTTCATTTTTATTGAGAAAAGATACTAATTTGTCGAGACTGATACTTAAAAATTTATAAAAATGAATCGTAATTTTATGTTATTTCGCGAATTTGATCTTTCAGCAGTATCTGTAACATTTCTTGTAAATGATATATATTTTTTCGTTGTTATTGGTAATAATTCTTTGCCTTCATATGCTGTAGTTATTTCTTTGATAATAAAATGTGAATCATAGCCTGATAAATTATGGAAAACTATGGGAATAAAATATGAGTTTTTATAATTTAAATTGCAATTTTTGAATGTGCAGGACCCCTATAATAACCGGTTAAACGGCAATAACTGCTTACTCGATTATCATCTAGCGCGAAAGGCTTTTCGCACATGTGACAATGCATCGCGCTGCGCAATGTCGCCCATTGTTCGCTCGACAAAGTTTCCATGAGGACATTAGCTGCTAAAATTTTTTTACGCAATGTGCTAGACTTCTCAGTTTTTCGACGATCCAAGAAACACAATCCAGATCGCGACGAAATCAATATTTTGATAGCGAATCGTTGTACGAACAGTGCACGCAGTATCCTATGCTAAATACTTGATGATGATGTTGATACGTGCGCGTAGATGCTTTCTGATCGCTATCAGTTTTCTCGAGGATGCATTCTACATCAGCGTAAACGACAAATGGAACTCGTTCTTTCCTATTACAGTTGTTAAAACTCAACCACTTGTCGTCATCGCTCAGTAGTCAGATAGTGCAATCTATCCATCGGCAATCTACCATGTGTGACTGCAATCTCTCGTTGGAATGAAAATAATGTAAACAGCTGAAAATCAAAATAAATAATGTTAATTTTTTTTTAAAAAAAGAATGCTTTTATTAATCATACACTTACCGATCGCAAAGGTACTTTTGACCGTGATGTTTGCGAGCTCATGAGACAGATTTTTTACCCATACGAAATGGCTCACATTGTCGTCTCGTGGATCTTGCAAATATAGTAAATTGACATTCTTCTTTCTGTCATCAGCGAGTCGTATTGAGAGAACGTTTAGCGTTTTCTGTCCGTCGATACCGTATACATTAATGGACACGTCGTTGAGACGTTCGAATTTCGTTACGTCTTTTAACATTATAGGAAATTTTATATTTTGAAAATTCAGCACCATCGTATAGTGTGGGTAGGAAGATTCACGATCCGCGTTTCTTTCGGCTGAGTACAGAGCGGCGACCACCGACCACGCGAAGCATGCATTGTCCATCGATTGCACGTTAATCCGCTCTCTTTATCATTATCTTTCGCGGCTTCGAAGCAACATTCCCATGCGCATTGAATTACACTTATTGATGTTTATTGTAAGATTCATGATTCGCGACAACACTCACCCACTGTCACGTTCTTGAAACTCTTCGAGAGATGCCAACGTGGATTCGATGTGCCACTCACGCAAGTTCGATGTTTTGAAAGAATTCATAGTTTTTAGTTATTAATACTTTTATTGGTACGTTTATCACCCGTCGTAAATTCGCCGTTAAATATCGTGTTCACTTTTTCACAAGTGTTATGTCTTTCTATTGTGTCTTACACTCGCTCGAGCACTACACTGTTGATGTCTTCTAAAAACCGTCGCGGCTCGATATAATCCGCGTTAATTACCGTACCGGTTAAAATTCGATTTTAAAACGCTGTATCGATCTCTCGCCAAACAAAAGATTTTTCCACGTTATTATCACTGTTAGTGCTAGTGCTAACGTAATCATCACCAAAATGCAGAAATCGTCTTTCTAATTGAATCTTGAGTCGTGCAATTGTAACGATTAGAGATTGTCTTGTATCCAATGGAGAGCCGTAGACGCTTGATATGATTGCATTTTTCAAGCTATTTAATAAATTCATTGCATTTTTCTATCCACGCGAAACACTCCTTCGAGGTAGCAATTTGACTGAAATCTCGATCCATGTTTACAACGATTTACTAACAGTAAGACGAGTTCGCTCTCATAGATTTCAACGTACTATAATCTGGCACATTTCTAGACTGAATTTATTTTCGTCTGTAACTCTCTTTTTTCAGAGTAGAGCATTTTTGCGCTCATTTTATAAGTATGCTTCAAAAAAAACGCTTTACCTTCATAAAAATTTATGAAAATACAATTCTATCGAGTTTCACTTACATTTACTCTTCTATTAACCTTGAAACATATAGCAAAAACATGTTCGATTGTCATGTCCCCTCCCAAAAAAGGATAAACGATCGAGGCTCTTTTATCAAGGGAGAGAGACATTGCGTTTCAATATCATCGATTTCGATAGCAACCAGATATTGGCACTCAATCGATTAATTATGAAACTTGGTTGTATTTATTTAAAATAATTAATAAATGTTGTTTCTAGAAAAATTATTACGCCATATCTTGGTCGAAAAACGGTTGGAATATATACCAGCGAATAGCCTTTGTAATACTTTTCATTTTATAACCATTTTTTGTATTGTTTTTTTGTTCTTGGCAATATTTATAATGTTTTATAATGTTTTTTATTGTCTTGTACGTGACTGCAGTCCTCAAAATCTGTGATGTCTTACTGCCATTCCGCATGACGTCATACCCCCACCTCCGAAGAATCCCCCGCGCCCCGCATTCCCCTTAGAGCTCACGAGTTAGAACTCCCACTGCATTACTACTTACAGTTCACTTTGGAAATAGGGGATGATAAAATAAATTTTTTAGATACTACTATTATGATAGATGAAAGCTGGATTAAATTCGATTGATATCAGAAACCAATCTTTTCAGGGAGATTCTTAAATTTTTACTCTCAACATCTGATGTCTAATATTGTTCCCAAAAAAAGAGAACAATATTAGACCTAGTGAATTTAGGGCATTTTTCTTCTTGCATCCGGAATTCCATGAAAAAAATAAATAAATTTCATCGTTAATATATTAATAAAAAATGATTATCCCATGGAATTTATTATGAAAACGATGAAAAATAGGATAGAATATCTCATAAAAAAAAACAATCTGCAAATAAAAATGAATAAAAAACTTGACAATGTGACAACAAAAAAATAAATGATTCAGCATTCCATATGTACAGGGGATATTTCGGAAAATTATGCAAACCAATAATATTATTTTAGCAATAAAACAATTTAATTAAAATATATCTTAGAGACAACGTGGTTATAATATTAAAATATATAAAAAGAAGAGCATAAGAAACCACGACACAAGTTACAGTTTGTGAATTAATTTATTATTACATTGATTAAAACATTAGACGTTTCGGCCACAATCTGGCCATCTTCAGTAATGAAATAATGTTCTTAAAACGCAGTATCAGTTGACATTAAATTCAATAGTCCGGTGTTATAAATGGATATACATGTTCTCTTCTATGTGACGATGCTTCATACAATGATATGCAACGCTAATTATCATATGTAGAACAAGAATTTCCAGATTCTAATTTAAATAAAATTGTACAAAATTAATATCTTCTAGTCGGAATATAAAGAATGAAATCATTACCTGTTTTACAGCAAAAAACTAAACGATGAATCACCAGTACCACTTTCGCACAATTAGAATTTAGTCTTGACATTGTGTGTTATTATTTGTCTTATTATGTATTTTACCGCTATTTATATATCTGAGTCAAAAGTCTAGAAAGTTCTAGAATTGTTTATTACAGAAAGAGAGATCCTTCTTAAGAAGAGGAAAATAAACGTCAGGCAAACCTTCCGTGTCACTTTGTTTATTGATACCTATTGTTTGTCTTTTTATATGTATCATTTCCGAAATTCTTCGTTTCATTAAAGATTGTTTTGTATCTAAAATTTTTATATTATTCCAATCTAATTCATGCATCTCATTTAAATGACGTGAAACGACTGAATTTTCCGAAAAAGGTTTTTTTATGTCAGCCTTATGTTCTTTTATCCGAGTTTTTAATTTCCTTTTAGTTTGGCCAACATAGGAAGATTCACAATTTAAACAATTGATTTTATAAACTACTCCACATTGATCATCCTTGGGCAAAGAGTCCTTCCCTGTCTTAATAAATGTATTCATTTTATTCATAGGTTTATACGCAATGTTAAAACCGTAAACTTGTGAAAGTTTTTTGAATTTTTCAGATACTTTGCCCAAGTATGGTATCGTGAAAAATTTTTTTAAGGTAACATTAGAATCACATTCATTATTAATATGTTCGAGATTTTTATCTAAATTAGTTCTATTTTCCAATGTTTTTATTCTATTTTTTATTGTTGAAAATATGAACTTTAAAGGGTAACCATTACCTAAAAGCATGTGAATTAATTCTGAGATGTTTTTTTCATGAAATTTAGGATGGGATAAAAACAAAATTCTATCAAATTGCCCAATAATTACACCTCTTTTATGTGCTAACGGATGACTTCTACTGTGCTAACGGATTACTTCTAAAGAAATATATAAGAACTTATAAAACGAACATACACATAAGAATAAAAATACAATTTCTAAAAGCATGCGTAAAGGAACGTTTAATTCCTACTCATATGTATAGTTTTACACGAAATAATAATAACATGTTATTCCATTCTTCAAAAGAAAGAATCGACAGAATTAAACACAATTTTATATTTAAATATTTACGCGTAGAATTACAAGACGCCTACAAACATCTTGGGCAAACTAAATCAGAATTATTTAGCATTAGTAGGAAAATTGAAAAAATTCTACCTAATAATATAACGTATTCTTTCTTTCGAAGACAGGAATTCAACTTCGACATTATGTTAGAAAAAGAACAAATTAGAATTTGCAAAAAAATATCTAACTTGCGGGCTAAACATACTCGCCAAGAATTACGGAATATTAATAGCATTAAATATAATATCACGCAGTTTATGGGCTCTGATATGGGTAATGATGCTTCTCTTGCACCTTCAAAACAAAAAACTATTTCAACAAAAATTAATTCTAATACAGTGAATGCTAATATAACGCATTCATCGTATAACATTAATATTGCTCCTGATAGTTTTGATGAATTATTTGACATAAGGAATATTAACAAACAATGGCTGATAAATTTAAGTAATGCAAAAATTTCGGACAAAGCCATAGCTATATTACAATTAGGTCAATATTTTAATTTACCTAATAACGCGATTAACAAGGAAGGTATCACACATGAATTCATTAAACACATAGAATATAATCTTTTTGGAGCGGACGATGAAATGCGTAATAATGTGAGGAACGAAACTGTACAAATTCTGAAATCAGTTAAGAATTGCAATATTAAATCGATAGAAAATACAATTTTGCATGAGGGTGTACGGGAGGTTAAAAGATTCATTTCGGAGAATCCGGACATTTTAATCACTAGAGCAGATAAAGGTAATACCACTGTAATTATGAGTCAAGAATGTTATAAAGAAAAAATGTACGATATTCTTAATGATCAAACTACATACAACTCAATAAAAAAAGATCCTACTAATAAAATAACAGTTGAAATTAGTAATTTGCTAAAAAATTGGAAAAATAAAGGATACATCGATGTAAATTTATATAAAAAATTGTATGTGTCGGATGGCGTACTTCCGAGATCTTATGGACTGCCAAAGATTCATAAAGAAGGTCACCCTCTAAGATTAATTGTTAGCTGTATCAATAGTGCTTTTTATCCACTGGCGACTTTCTTAAAAGAAATTATTGACAATAATAACATAAAAAATTTTAGTCATGTAAAAAATAGCTTAGAATTTGTGAATAAACTCAATGGTAAAGCGATTGATAAAGATTTCAGTATTGTATCATTTGACGTGGTCTCCATGTACACTAATATTCCGACTGAATTAGTATTAAAAAGCATTGAACGTAGGTGGGTTTTTATTGAGAATAAGACTTCGATTCCTTTACATGAGTTTATCAAAGCAATTATGATTATAATTAATTCCACATTTTTTGTTTTTGATAAAAAAATATTTAAACAAATTTTTGGCATGCCAATGGGTTCTCCTTTGTCCCCTATACTGGCGAACATAGTTTTACAAGATTTGGAACAAGAAATTATTACCACTAATAATATTATTTCACCTTTTTATTTTCGTTATGTGGATGACATTTTGTTAGCTGTACATAAAGAAAACGTTGAAGGAGTTCTAGAATTGTTTAACTCATATCATGAAAGACTTAAATTCACTGTTGACCGTGGCGATGAAAATGGCATAAATTTTCTAGATGTTAAATTAATGAAACATGAAGGAAATATCATCTTCGATATTTATAAAAAACCTACCAACTCTGGGAGATATTTAAACTATTTTTCTAATCATCCGTTAGCACATAAAAGAGGTGTAATTATTGGGCAATTTGATAGAATTCTGTTTTTATCCCATCCTAAATTTCATGAAAAAAACATCTCAGAATTAATTCACATGCTTTTAGGTAATGGTTACCCTTTAAAGTTCATATTTTCAACAATAAAAAATAGAATAAAAACATTGGAAAATAGAACTAATTTAGATAAAAATCTCGAACATATTAATAATGAATGTGATTCTAATGTTACCTTAAAAAAATTTTTCACGATACCATACTTGGGCAAAGTATCTGAAAAATTCAAAAAACTTTCACAAGTTTACGGTTTTAACATTGCGTATAAACCTATGAATAAAATGAATACATTTATTAAGACAGGGAAGGACTCTTTGCCCAAGGATGATCAATGTGGAGTAGTTTATAAAATCAATTGTTTAAATTGTGAATCTTCCTATGTTGGCCAAACTAAAAGGAAATTAAAAACTCGGATAAAAGAACATAAGGCTGACATAAAAAAACCTTTTTCGGAAAATTCAGTCGTTTCACGTCATCATTTAAATGAGATGCATGAATTAGATTGGAATAATATAAAAATTTTAGATACAAAACAATCTTTAATGAAACGAAGAATTTCGGAAATGATACATATAAAAAGACAAACAATAGGTATCAATAAACAAAGTGACACGGAAGGTTTGCCTGACGTTTATTTTCCTCTTCTTAAGAAGGATCTCTCTTTCTGTAATAAACAATTCTAGAACTTTCTAGACTTTTGACTCAGATATATAAATAGCGGTAAAATACATAATAAGACAAATAATAACACACAATGTCAAGACTAAATTCTAATTGTGCGAAAGTGGTACTGGTGATTCATCGTTTAGTTTTTTGCTGTAAAACAGGTAATGATTTCATTCTTTATATTCCGACTAGAAGATATTAATTTTGTACAATTTTATTTAAATTAGAATCTGGAAATTCTTGTTCTACATATGATAATTAGCGTTGCATATCATTGTATGAAGCATCGTCACATAGAAGAGAACATGTATATCCATTTATAACACCGGACTGTTGAATTTAATGCCAACTGATACTGCGTTTTAAGAACATTATTTCATTACTGAAGATGGCCAGATTATGGCCAAAACGTCTAATGTTTTAATCAATGTAATAATAAATTAATTCACAAACTATAACTTGTGTCGTGGTTTCTTATGCTCTTCTTTTTATACAATTTAATTAATTTTATATAATAAAGTCATTTATTTTGATGGTTTTCTTTGGGCATTAATCTTTAATTGGGTGTAACCTTCAGTTGGCAGTTCGAAATCATATCCATTTGAACATTTTTTATAAGTGTTTAACGCCCAAAATTGAGGGTATTTTTTCGTAAGAAATTTCCGAAAAATTCATGAACATTATCAATAATAGCGTATATGGAATTTCATTTTTTAGTTTTAATAAATTAAGTAGGTTCATTAGAATACAAAGATTCGTTACCAAATTTACAAAAAAGAAACGTTGTATATAAAATGAATTGTAAGGACACTAAGGTGATACATCCTATGTGGGACAAACGAGGAGAAAACTAAAAACTAAAGTATCTGAACATCATAACCACATACGTAGAAATTCACCCTCCCACTCGGTTATCACTGAATATAGTCACGAATTTGATTGGGATATGTGTTAAATGTTGAGAGTTATTATAACAAGCGCATCGTATCTAAAATGATATATATTAAGCAACAATCTAACGGTCTTAATTTGCAAAACGACACTGAAGATTTAGATCGCACTTACATTGATGTTCTGAACAAAATGTAAATCAGCCTTTATATTATTTTTATTGTCATTTTTATTTGTTATCGTGTTGATTTGTGATCCCGCTCTTGGTCACGAGAAATGTTTTATTCATTGTACAATATGTCTGATCTTGTAAGATAATTAACGAATGAATTTTCTTCAAATATATTTTAATAACTGACGATTTTGTAAAGATATTTTGTCGTGTATAATGATTCACTGGCTATGAGATAAGTAGAAAAAAATTTTTTGTTTGTTTGCTGTTCAACGGTATCTAATAAATAAAATCTGTATAGATAGAAAATTGAGAAATATTTCCAATGAGCCGGGTAACTTAGTTGGACAGCATGGCCATTTTCTGCATCTTTTTGAAATTTTGTGTACCGCTGAGCCAGGAATATGACCAACATTATAAAGTCGCATAAACGTAACAACATTGCATAAATCTTATATTATTTCTGTGATAGGAATTAGTTTTAAGTGTATTTAGAGAAGTATATTAAGATTTGCTGAAGTATATAAGATTGGCTAAAATATATAGCCGAAACGTACGGAACTTTTGTAATAATTTAATTTTCAAAATTTTTGTAATCCTATGTTCGAGATACAGCCAACATGTACAGTTTTTTGCATGTTTATCGTTCGTGCGACATGCGGATCGAAAGCTTCTAGAAGGATCCCAAGCGTCCTTAGAAGTTTCCAAAACATCTCCGAGTCGAAAACAATAAGCCAAGCCGCACGTCGCACGTACGCAGATCTCAACCGCTATAACGGCGAACCGACTCGAATCCGTCGCAGCGCACGCGCGATCGCGTGACGCAAAACGCGTAATGTGCGTCAATCCCAATCAGGAATCCAGATTTAATGGGCGCGCATGGCAATTGCGCGCCGCTCGGCCGTCGCGCTCGAAACTGCCAATCGCCGCCCAAAACCGAGGGTCACCTCACAATTTTCAATTGTGTGACAATCTCATAGGCGAATGCAAAGGGAAGCCTTTGTTCTTAAGAGAGAATAAAAGGAAGACCCGAGAGATCAATCGCTCTCTTAGTTTCGCTGCTCTCGAGTTAACGCTTCGCTACCAGTGCAACCGCCTAGTAAAACCGCCATAAGGAAGATTCCTTCGAGAACCGCCGAGAAAACCGCCGCGTTTAATCCGCAATCGACATTTCGCGTAAAGCGAAATACAGCTAAAACGCCGTATCACTCAGATTATCTCGCTCTGACTCGCTCTCGAACATTGCTGGTCCTTCGAGCCGGATTCGCCGTCGCCGAATTCATCATACGATCGGGAGTATTATCGCGTTCAGTGCGCGTATTATCTGAAAGGAATCAGAGAGAGAAACCATGAGTGACGAAATAACTGCCTTGCTGTCCGCTCAGAGCGACATTCATGGTCGCATGGCCAGATCAGTGGCCAATCTGAAGAAGATGGGGACGACGAACATCACCCTCCACGCTGTCGAAACCCGCTCAGCGCTTCTCGACCAGCTGTGGACGAAATTCGAGAAACAACACGAGCTCATTCGAGCACATTACAAGGAAGCCTTCGATCAGAGTGAGTACAACACGTCTCAATTTGCCGATTCCGCCGAAATTACGTACGTGCAGCAGCGTAGCCTGCTAAACGATTACCGGATAAAGCTCAAGGCAGAGAAATTGAGCACAGCTCCTCCGAGTGAATCGGGAACCGATTGTTCTATCAAGTCGGCGCTGCCGCGGTTGAAAATCCGATCGTTCTCGGGCGCGTTTGAAGACTGGCCTTCGTTCCGGGACATATTTTTGTCCATCGTTGGCAGCAACCCGTCTATCTCGAACGTAGAAAGATTTCATCACTTGAAGCATTGCTTGGAAGGATCCGCGGAGGCATTGATACGCCCGCTAGCCATAACCGGAGACAATTATTCGCGCGCGTGGGCGCTGCTCTGCAAGCATTATGAGAACAAAAGGGAACTGTCGCGCTCCAATTTCTGTGCGTTCACCTCAGTACAGAAAATGAAAAGCGACACCGCCGAGGAACTTAGCCGCATCTACAACGCCGCGATCAGTGCCGTAAACGGCCAAGAAAGTATAGGCAGACCAATGGATTCACATGGCTTCGACCTGTTCAATCACTTAGTCATCGAACTTTTCGACCCGAAAACGCGTCTCGAGTGGGAATCGCACACGAGCGATTCCACGGACTTGCCAAACCACGACACGCTACTGGACTTCATCACAAGGAGAACGCTGACACTCAAGGCCGCAAGACCAAGGGCCACTAAGGTCCCTGGAGAGCCACCGCGAACCGCGAAATCGCTCGTCGTCAAACGCGTAGCCGACGCTCCCGGTTGCGTCCTGTGCAAGGGTCGGCATAACGTAATGATGTGCGAGCAATTTAAATCGAAATCTGCATCCGAGCGTAAGTCCGTCGCCGAAACGCATCGACTATGCTACAATTGCCTCGGTTCGCACCCGGTCGCGAGATGCCAGTCGACGAAGACGTGCTTCTCGTGCAAGGCGAGACATCACACTCTCTTGCATGAAGCGTACGTCGTTGCGAAACCCGCCGAAGCCAGTGTGTTGACCGCGGTGCGCCAAGACAGCGAGTGCAAGGCCATTCTGCTCGCTACTGCGAGGGTTACGGTCGATGATCGTCACGGGGTTCCACACCCGGTTCGAGTCCTGATCGATCAAGGATCGGAGGTGTCCTTGATCTCCGAGGCGCTAGTTCAGCGCTTACGCCTGCCGCGATCCCGCGCGGCAATCTCAATCCTCGGCATCGGCGGCTCATCCTCGGGTTCCTGTCGCGGGAAGGTGTCTCTCAAGCTCACCTCCAGGACCAATGGAGCTCGAGTCACCGCTGTCGCCTTCATCCTGCCACGTCTCTCGTTATATCAAGGAGCAATTTCGACATATGAGACTACATGGCCTCACATCAAGGGTCTCCAGCTGGCCGATCCACAATTCTCAGCCACCGATCCCATCGAGCTGCTGCTCGGCGCGGAAGTGTGCTCCATCATTCTGCAAGAAGGCCTGCGAAAGGGCGATTCGCACACTCCCGTCGCTCAGGATACTCTGCTCGGATGGATCCTCTCGGGAGGCTGCGGCGAGAATCCCCCAGCGACTCCACGCCGCTCCTTCCAGTGCACCGCCGACCACGAGCTGACCGCGCTCGTGCAACGTTTCTGGGAACAGGAGAAGGAACCTTCCGCCTCAGTGCCCCTCACACCAGACGAGCAACGATGTGAGGAGCTCTTTGCACGAACTCACAGCCGCACCGCTGCAGGGAGGTATGTTGTGCGGCTGCCATTTGCCGCGCCGCCTGCAGCTCTCGATGACACCCGCCAATCAGCCGAGCGACTGCTCACCGCCATGGAGCGACGATGCGACCGCGACACTCGATTCGGATGCCTGTACCGCGCCTTTCTAAAGGAATACGAAGAGTTGCATCACATGGAGGCAGCGCCAAGGTCATCGGAATCTCAGGCACGATGTTTCCTGCCTCACCATGGGGTGCTCCGAGAATCGAGCTCGTCGACCAAACTCAGAGTGGTGTTCAACGGATCTCAGAGTACACGGTCCGGTAAGTCGCTAAACTCTCAGCTACTGGTCGGCGCTAACTTGTTGCCATCGCTCGCCAACGTGCTGACCCGATGGCGATGGCACCGATACGCGATCGTGACGGACATCGAGAAGATGTACCGCCAAATCCTCGTGGCGCCTGAAGACAGAGAGTATCAGTGCATTCTCTGGCGTCACTCACTCGACGATCCGGTCCGCGAGTACCGATTGAACACAGTGACATACGGCCTGTCGTGCGCGCCGTTTCTTGCTATCCGTACTCTTCGCCAGCTCGCCGATGACGAAAACGCGAGATTTCCGCGAGGCTCCGCCGCGTTAAGACACGATTGCTACGTCGACGACATAGTAACCGGAGCACACACGAGAGAAGAGGCAATCGCGAAGCAATCCGAACTCCGTCAGCTGTGCATGGCGGGCGGGTTCCCGCTGAGAAAATGGGCCTCCAATCATCCTGAAATTCTCGTCGGCATTCCTGCGGATCATTGTCTCGCGGATGCGCGGTCGTGGGAACACGAGGGCCACGCTACACTGGGCCTGCAATGGCATCCGGTGGACGACACCTTCGCGTTCTCGATTCAAGGCTGCGCCATCGAAAATTTCACCAAGAGGAAAGTTCTCTCGGAGACTGCGCGCTTGTTTGACCCGCTCGGATGGTTGACACCAGTAGTGATTCGCGCAAAAATCTTGCTTCAATCAGCATGGTTGCAGAAGCTGGACTGGGACGCCCCGCTCCCTCAAGCAGACGCCTGCCATTGGAGCCGTTTCCTGGAGGAACTTCCAAGGCTGGACCAGCTCAGAGTCAACCGCTGGTTGAACACAGGCGCCAAGGATGTTGCAATCGAATTGCACGGATTCGCCGATGCGTCCGAACGAGGGTACGCGGCCGTGGTGTATCTTCGTGTCAACAGCACTGACGATGTCAAGATTCTCCTGCTAGCAGCAAAGAGCAAGGTCGCTCCAATCAAACCGGTGTCCTTGCCGCGATTGGAACTGTGCGCCGCCGCCTTGCTCACAAAATTGGTCGCACACACACGCATCGTTTTAAGTCTGTCCACAGCTCCAGCCACTCTTTGGTCCGACTCCACGGTCGCACTCTATTGGATCCGGAGTCACGCCTCCCGATGGAAGACCTACGTGGCCAACCGCGTGTCCATGATTCAAGAGGCTCTTCCAGAAGGACGATGGCGTCATGTCCCCGGAAAGGACAACCCGGCCGACTGCGCTTCTCGGGGGATAACGCCAGGAGAGCTCATAGACCATCCACTCTGGTGGTCAGGCCCCCCTTGGCTGCTCAGGGACGACTCGACGTGGCCCAACGCTCGGCTTGAGACTCCATCGGAGGAAATGCCCGAGCAACGCATCCACTCTCACGCCGTCACGTCCAAGGTGGTCACGGAGCCGGAGCTCCTTCTCCGATTCTCTTCACTCCACCGGCTCCTGAGGGTCACAGCGTGGTGCTTACGCTGGCTGCACCAACGGAAACCGCCAACAACAGAAAGAAGTCTGGGGTCGACCTTGACGCCCGACGAGATCGACGCGGCACTGGGACGATGGATCCGAGCAGTTCAGGCGTTGCATTATCCACGCGAGGTCACTGCCACAGAGGATCAACGCCCGACGCCACCTCGCAGCCAGCTGCGAACCTTGAGTCCCTTCATCGACAAGCAAGGGACGCTGAGAGTCGGAGGTCGACTAAAGCACGCGATTCTCTCTCCGGACGAGCGGCATCCAACAATCATTCCGCCGCACTCACATCTCGCACGCCTCTTAATATTATCATGTCACCGCCGAGCACTCCACGGAGGGGTGCAACTGACTCTGGGCCTGTTGCGTCTGCGGCACTGGATCCCTCGAGGGCGAGCCACAACGAAATACTGGCTGCATCGGTGCGTCACTTGCACTAGATGGAGAGGGGTCACGCCACAGCCGCCGATGGGCAACCTTCCTCAAGGACGCGTAACCCCAGCACGTCCATTTCTCAGGACCGGTATCGACTACGCCGGACCGATACTCCTTCGAACGAGCCGAGGACGCGGGCACCGGTCCCACAAGGCCTTCATCGCAATTTTCGTGTGTCTCTGTTCCAAGGCAACGCACCTTGAAGTCGTGTCTGACTACACGACGGACGCATTCCTGGCCGCGCTTCGTCGATTCACGTCAAGGAGAGGAATCTGCTCGGACATCTACTCCGACTGTGGCACGAACTTCGTGGGCGCCGACCGCCAGATACGAGAACTTTTTCGCGCATCCTCCGCCAACAACAGCCGCATCGCGAATACTGCGGCCTCAGAAGGAATCCGGTGGCATTTCAACCCACCTTCCGCACCCCACTTCGGAGGCCTCTGGGAAGCAGCAGTGAAATCAACGAAGTACCATCTTCGAAGGGTGATCGGCGACGCCACGCTCACTTATGAGGAGATGAGCACCCTTCTAGCTCAGGTAGAAGCCTGCCTGAACTCTCGGCCATTGCTGGCGCTATCCGACGATCCGGACGACCTCTCAGCGCTCACTCCAGGACACCTGCTCATCGGAGCGCCGCTGTTGACCATCCCAGAGCCGTCGCTCGCAGAAAGGACATTGAGCCCTCTCTCTCGTTGGCAGCATCTTCAGGCAATGCGTGACCATTTTTGGGAAAGGTGGTCGCGGGAATACCTGCATTCCTTGACCTCACGCCCGAAGTGGTGCAAGGTAAGCGCCGCGCCTCAGGTTGGCTCATTGTGCCTCATACTGTCAGAGACATCACCGCCGAGCCGATGGCCTCTAGCGCGCATCACCAAGCTGCACCCAGGAGAGGACGGGGTGACCCGAGTGGCAACGGTCCGTACAGCGTCGTCCGAGCTCGTCCGACCCCTGGTCAAGTTGGTGATGCTGCCTGGACCCGCTGCCTCGCCCACTCTACACGCGGACTCGTACGAGCCGTAAAACCGCACTTTATTGTAAACCGCGCGATCCTCGTCAAAGCACTCGCGTCAGTCAAAGCACGCGCAATGTTCGCGTTTATTCTAGTTACCTTTCGCACTCTTCGAGGATGCGAATCTTCCTATTCCCCCCTTTTTTGGAAAAAAAAACATGTTTACCATTTAATGCAATGTACCATTCACTGTTGCATTTTCGCCGTTTCGTTTCGAAATTATTCTGATTACGCTCTATTTTCGCAACCATTATGCAACCTGCGCCTTGTAATCGCAATTGGCCGCCAATTCCCTTCGATGGGTGTCATAGCTAAATTACATGACCGCGTCTGCGTCATTGCATCTCTGGAATACCTTTTTTTGTTAATTCAAACTCAGAGCGTATTCGATCATGTGCACGCACAGGCTTCCACGCCATCGTGCGCGAGATGCGCACGCATTATCTGCCTGCGTCACCTAAGACGCCGCGATCTCACAAGCGACCACAGAACTTGCGACATCTGTACGCTCGCCGAGCGTGATCATTAATTTCGTTACTGCGTAACAAGGCGGGCTTAATGTTCGAGATACAGCCAACATGTACAGTTTTTTGCATGTTTATCGTTCGTGCGACATGCGGATCGAAAGCTTCTAGAAGGATCCCAAGCGTCCTTAGAAGTTTCCAAAACATCTCCGAGTCGAAAACAATAAGCCAAGCCGCACGTCGCACGTACGCAGATCTCAACCGCTATAACGGCGAACCGACTCGAATCCGTCGCAGCGCACGCGCGATCGCGTGACGCAAAACGCGTAATGTGCGTCAATCCCAATCAGGAATCCAGATTTAATGGGCGCGCATGGCAATTGCGCGCCGCTCGGCCGTCGCGCTCGAAACTGCCAATCGCCGCCCAAAACCGAGGGTCACCTCACAATTTTCAATTGTGTGACAATCTCATAGGCGAATGCAAAGGGAAGCCTTTGTTCTTAAGAGAGAATAAAAGGAAGACCCGAGAGATCAATCGCTCTCTTAGTTTCGCTGCTCTCGAGTTAACGCTTCGCTACCAGTGCAACCGCCTAGTAAAACCGCCATAAGGAAGATTCCTTCGAGAACCGCCGAGAAAACCGCCGCGTTTAATCCGCAATCGACATTTCGCGTAAAGCGAAATACAGCTAAAACGCCGTATCACTCAGATTATCTCGCTCTGACTCGCTCTCGAACACCTAAATTATTAAAAGTTTTAGAATTATTATACTAGAATATTGCGCATTGTTTACTACGCCGATCCCAAATTGCCTCTTGATTAGTACGAATTTTATTAATTATGTCACTTATTCATACTCGTAATAATATGACCTTTTCATTATTATTATTTTGATTAATTAAATTTGTCATCTAACGTACCTAAGAGATGATAATTAGATTCCTTTTCGTATTTGAAAGTTAGACGGCCATACGACACGTGATTCAAGTTCTTCAACCACTCAAAGAACGAAACTGTGACACCACCAGCGTTAATGTACAAATCCGGGATTACAAGGATATTCCTGTCGACCAGAATCTTATCTGCAGCAGGAGTAGTCGGTCCATTAGCAGCCTCTGCAATAATCTTTGCCTTCAAAAATATAATTTAATTATCATCTTTTGATTATCGTCTAAGGTCATTTAAAATTTCAGATTAATTATAATATTGTCATTTCATAAAATTAATGTAATAAATTATAGATCAACTCAGTTATTCATCAATCATTTTTTAAATAATATATAAAATATATATGAAATAAAAACACTTGCAAGAAATTAATTAAAAATCATTAAATAATTTTAATGTTTGGTAATTCAATTAATTCAATATAAATACAATGTTATTTAATATAACATCTATCTTCAAATCGATGATAGCTGACATATACTGATAATGTACTGACTATAAACTATAGAAAGTCACGAAAAGTCTCAAAAGGCCAATAAATCAAATACCAATACCAACGAAAGATGGTAAATGGGTAAGAGATAGTACGAAAAAAGCAAAAATATTTGCAGAATATTTGGAAGATATCTTCAGTCCAAATGACGTGGAAGGAAAAGTAAACAATGAAGGACACAAGAGAGAGCAGGATGAGCAAGTACGAAAGATTGAGGGAATCGAAGAGAAAAAAATAAAATTGGTCACTCTTAAAAAAAGTGGCTAGAATAATTAAAATAAATATTAAACCTAAAAAAAGCATCTGGCTTTAATCTTATCACAGGAGAAATACTCAAACTCAACTTTCTCGAAAAAGAATAATTAAATTGACGTATCTTATTAATGTTTCGTATAGATTAAAATATGTTCCCAAACTGTAAAAAATAACAGACGTAATAATGATTTCTAAATCAGATAAATCACCCAATGAAATTAAGTCATACAGACCTATCTTATTATTACCAATAATATCAAAAGTTTTTGAGAAACTAATACTTAATCGAATAAAACTACTAATTGATAACTCAGGATACCTGAGCATCAGTTTGGTTTTCGCGAAGGACACTCAACAATTGATCAAGTTCACAGAATAACCAATACTATTGAAAAAAAAATCTGTTCAGAAGTCTTCTTAGATGTAGCCCAAGCGTTCGACAAGATCTGGCACAAAGGACTTCTGCTTAAATTTAGGGATGTTTTTTCAATATTACTCCTTACTTGAATCATATAAAGGAATGATACTTTAGAATTAAACAAGACGAAGCTTATTTGGAACTGAAAGAAATAAGAGTTGGAGAGAAGTATACTGGATCCGGTACTTGCTCTATGTTAGGATGTTCCCAAAGTAAAAAATATGGTTGTTGCCACATTCGCAGATGACACAGCCATCTTGTCAGTAGGCAACAATATATA
>JAANIC010002508.1:495410-577343 GCA_017607545.1 Acromyrmex charruanus
AAAAACGCCGTTTGTTATTTTCAATTTATCTTAATTCTTTATAATTATATGCAAACTTTGGATAACCTTTTCATCATATTTCGGCAACTTTTATTTAATTTTATTCCTTTTTTCAATCTGAAATTATTACTTATTAACATAGACCTGCGGCATACGATAGTTGTCTTCCCGCTACATTTCCTGCAACCTTCGGAAGTAGCAATCACCCATCTCACGTTAAAAAGTTATTAAAAATAAAATAGGGAACTCCGATGACGCTGACTGTGACATATATAGTCAAGATAATGACCCTTACTGACCATCGAAGGATAATTCATCTCCGATGACCTTGACCCTCTCATACATCACACCGAACAATCTTCGAAAAATTGTAGCAATCACCCATTACTTATTACAAAGCTATCCAAAAAAATTAAAATGACCCTAACTCATATTGTTAAACTCACGACCCTGAATGACCATCGGACACTTTCAGCAGACGAAGATGAGAGAGGACGAAAGAAAGTTAGATGAGGCGAAAAAGAGAGGGGTGGTAGAGGTGGGGGAAGTGAATGGGAGGGATGGAGTTGGTCGAAGTTGGGGGAAATGTGAATGAAAGGTAAGAGAGAAGAGAGGTGCATGTGGCGGACGGAGGAAGAAGAGGAGGAAGAGGAAGAGGAAGAGGAAGAGGAAGAGTAAGAGAAAGAAGAAGAAGAAGAAGACTTCATTTTTACGAAAATCATCACTTTTCGACCGCTTGTACGGCTTGACCGATTTTTATTTCTTTTGGCCCAAATTACTCGTGGCGATGCCGCCTTTCAGGATATGTGCGATTCAAAATTTTTTATATTTTAGTAGTTCTATACCCCCAAAAAATGAACTTTGGTGACTCGGTATAAGAGACTTGTAGTGTTTTTATGTCTTTATTTTTTTTTTAACATGGCCGGAGACACTACCGCATTTCCTGATAACAAATAGAGAAAGAAGAATGGAGAAGATATTTTAAGGAGTTATTGGATGGAACGGATGGAGACCAAGAAATGCAACATATAACACAACTGGAGATCGAGAAGAAAGAGAAATTGAAGGAGGAAATAAAAAGAGCGGTAAAAGTAAGAAAAACATCGGGAATGGATGGAAGCATGGAAATATGTTGGATTGGAGAAGGGTTATGGAAGTTGGTGAATTTGCTACAAAAGATATGGAAAAAAAGATACGTTTCCACAAGAATGGAAAGAAAGCATTGTCGTTCTGTAGTACAAAAGTGATGATGAGAGTAGGGTAACAAATTACAGAAGAATTCACTCCTGTACACAGCTTACAAGATATATGCTGAGATCCTAAGGAACAGAGGCTTGAGAAGGAGGTAGAAATAAAAAACCTAGTTTCAGAAAATCAAGCAGGATTTAGAAGAGGAAAATCAACAATGGATAACATCTTTATACTGACTTGATACAAAGAGATAGTAATAAGTAGAGCCCGGATTATTCATCGACCGACGTACCAGTCAACCGTAGCGCGTTCCTCATGATTCTCCCTATTACCATTCGCCCGAAGCCGTGGCGAGCGACGGCGCCACGGAGGTGGGGAATGCGATAATGGGGAGAACTAGCTACGGTTGATGCGATCTCAGGACTTTAATCCGGGCTCAGTAGAGTATAGAGAGAAAAGGGAGAAAAATATACATGATATTCACGGATCTGAAGGCGATTTTTGATAAAGTGAACAGAGGCAAGTTATAGGACACTTTAAGAAAGAAAGGAATAAGTGAGAATCTAGTAAAGGGGATAAAAAAATATATGACGGTATAGAGGTGAAAGCAAGGACGAGGCAAAGATATACGGAGAAGTTTTGGACAAGAAAAGGAATAAGGCAGGGATGTGTAATGAGTCCACTCCTTTTCAATTTGTATATAGCAGATTTAGATAAAGAGCTAGAAAAAAAGAGATATGTGGAAAAATTCTTAAAAGTAGGAAGAGATAGGATATAGTCCTTGATATATGCAAATGATATTGTGGCTAAAAGTAGAAAGATATTACAAGATATGATCTTTCAGGGAACTTTCAGGAGATTTTTGGAAGATTGAAAATTAGAATTGTATACAGAAAAAACAAAAATAATGGTAGATAATAAGAGAGGAAGGGAGAGAAAAGAAAAATGGAAATGGGGAGGAAAGGAAATAGAAAAGGTTCAGGAATTAAAAATATTTAGGTTTCACATTGAATAGGAGAGGTGAGTATATAACGAGCACATAAAAGAGATTGGAAAGAAAGCAAAAATGGCAGTAAGGAAAGTATAGGGTTTAGGAAAAAGAGTATGCAGAAAAGATTTTAAGAGAAGTTGATTATTTAAATATTTGGTGCAGAGTATAATGTCAATGTGATGGTGAAGTCTGATACGTAACCTAACATGTATACCACACATATATGACCTATATATGTTTTAGATTGAAGATACTCTAACACCGCGCACGCGCATGAATTCAGTACATGATTCTGGGAGCCATGTATCCGAGAAAAGTTAGCGATCTATTGTATAGTATAGAAATCTGTGGTTTAAATCCCTTGGAAAATGCATAAGATATAACAGCATTCACTGATGCATTGCTAGCGTCTCTTACGCCAAAAATATCAAAAGGACACTGGAGTTTCTTCGAAAATGAAATCGCGAAAGTTGCACACATCAGAACTTTGCATCGCAATATCTTCGTGTAGAGCACGCAGAGAAAAAAAAACATAAAAATACTATCATGATATATTTCGAGTAGAAGCTATCGGTTGAACCTACTTAGAACTTGATTGGTTCAGTCCTTACTAAGATCCAATAATCGTGGTTTGGAAAACGGATCGCATAAAGATACACGGTCAATCACACGCTATGCTATCACTGCGCGTATTCTTAGCGTAAGACACTAGCACATCTCCTGACTTTTGCCAATTGATTCATGTTCAACAAGTAAAAATATGTTGGATATGATTATTACCATACATAATGAAAGAAAAAGTTAATTTTATCGAACAAAGTTGAACATGAGAAAAGAATAGTATCTGTTTACAAATTTTTATATCTTGAAAACAAAAAATCATATTAAATTGAACTAGAACGCATTTAAAAATTAAAAATTGGTACTTTGATAAAGCATTCATGAAATTAAGCAAAAATTAACTACACCTTTAAAATCGTTGTTTTTTGCCTTTTTGAAATCATTTTATTCTAAATTATGGCGTAATAACCAACTTTTGTCAACAGATTTGTATTCAACATGTAAAAATATGTCAGAAATGACTATTTACACTCATGTTGCAAAATAGTATTTATTTCTTAGTATTATCTCATTAAAACTACTGTACTTGTGGAATATCAAATTGTTTTACATGAACATATTCCGTATTTCGTAAAAATTGTTAGAAGCAGCATCATGATTCGGAATTGAGAGAAAGTGAGAGTGTTCACATCAGTTTATGAAATGGTCAACAATGAACAGTAACTTAATGTGTTGAGTAAAAAGTGAAAATATTATATTGTTTTTCGCGGAAACAAAAAGTACGGTAAAGATTCAAAAACGTTTCCGTCCACATCATGCAATTATATAATATCATTATCTAAAGATTTAAAAAATAATCAGACATAATGACGCGTTTTCAAAAGGTTGTAAGACAAAACGATCATATTAAATGTTATTCATTAAAGATAATTTTCCAATCTTTAAACATTAATTTTGTACCAGTTCTCTTAATTTTCTTCAAAATACATGTAGGTAAGGTGTGTGAGTCCCCAGAGTGGGAAAAGTTACTTTTCAAAAGTAACGCGTTACCGTTACTTAAAAGTAACGATAAAAAATCGTTATTTTCCGTTACTTTTTTTTGTAATTATGCAGGAGACTACTCACCAATTTTGATGAAATTAGGATCATTCGACGCGTTTTTGCATGAAGTGAATGAATCTAGCAGAAAAATAAGTATTGCTCTGTTCGACGAACCGAGAATATTAATGGTTAAAATTGATGACTATTGAGGTAAAGAAATCTGTCAGATTCATTCATTTCGTGCACAAACGCGTCAAATGACCCTAATTTTATCAAAATCGATGAATAAGCCTGTCTTCTGCATAACTACACTTTTTTAAAACAGGCTTCTAAGACAGAATATATATTAAATATATTTAGAAAGATATTCATCTTTGAACATTTTTATCTTTTATTAATATTTTACATACTTATGTTTAATTCTGTGGTATTTTATTATATAATAGATATTTTAGTTTTTAATATTCTTATGCTAAAGCGAGAATATTGAATGAAACAAAAATAGGCAAAAAGTTTTTCGTTTATTTAGTTTTTTTACCTATAATCTTATTGTCCGTGATGGATTGATGGCCGTGAGCTATAGAAAAGTAACGAGAGTAACGGGGTCAATTTCGTTATTTAATAAATAAATTTTTACGTTGTTACTTTTTCGTCACTAATAAAAAAAAGTAACGGCGTTACAAAATTATTACCAAAAAAAAGTAACGAAAATGTAACGTCGTTACAAGTAATGCATTACTTCCCAACCCTGAATAAATGTTACATGTAAAGTAAATTTGATATAGCATCTCACGTGCATTTCACGTACCATCCCATATTTCACAAACTAGTGTGTGCGTCTTCACCATAAACGTAAGATAGACCCAACATCCATATACTTTTCTATAGTATATGCTGGATTTGGCAGAACGGTGCAAGAGACAAAATATCGGAGCAATCTATCCTTCTCTGCGCACGCATCTTGACATTTATATCACTGAAAAAAATAAAATAAGATATAAAAATAAGGGTAATACTCAAGAATTCTATCTTCCTCACAGACTTTTGATGAGATTAAAACAAAAAATATTTATCTAGTACAAGAATGGGTTAAAATAGATTGAAATTTTTTGAATGCGTACTTTAAATCCATAAAAATGGATTGAAATGGATTGATTGAATTGAAATAGATTGAAATGGATGGGATCCGAGCTGACACTAGTTTAATATTCGAAAAAAAAAAACATTATTTATATTTAAGGCTTATAAATTTTATTCCTAAGATATTTATAATAATTATACCTGAAATTAACTTATATTAAAAAACGCATCTTAATGGGATTCGAACTTGAGACCTCTGGATTATGAATTTTTTACATGCTACACCACTTCTTCAATTAAAAAAGAGTATCAAAGTATGTTATTCATTGTGTACTTCAATTATAATCAGTTAATCTAGCGTACGAAATTACATGGATATAATAAAAATATCATCATTTAACAGATATAATGAAATATAAACAATTTACATTACTATAAGACGACATTGGGTATTGGGTAAAAAACGGATAACCTAATCTCGCTTGGCCGGTCTCACGCCACAATCAGAATAATATTCGGGATGTGCTCGATTTGGTTTGCCAGTGTTTAACATCGATCATTCATTTTATTTCTAATCAAAAAGAAATAAAGAACATAACTAAATTATTTTTATGTTATAAGTTTTTTTGAACTTAGTTGGATTAAAATGAAGAATTTCCTAATTTCATAATTTTGAATAAATTAAGTAGCATTTATGGACCAGTGCAGATAGCATAATGTAGGTGAAAAATTAAGAACAGGTCGCCACTAGGTGTAATCGGTAAAAAATAATGAGACGAATGATATATCCAAAATTCAAGCATTTTGTAGTGGGGGAAGGGGGTTGTGGGGGGGTTTTTAGCTTACAAGCTGTAATTTTTCGGAATAAAAATATTCATTTTTTCGATTAAAAATTAATATTTTTATTCCGAAAAATTACAGCTTGTTTGGACCATAAAAAGGTACGTTTCCATCAAATATGGTGAAAAAAAAATGTTTTTTGTACAAGAAAAAAAATAAAAACGAAAAAACCGGTTTTTTCAATTTATCTCGAAAATTTTGAGGTTATGTGCAAAAATTATATATACAAAAGTTGCAGATCTTTTCAATATCTACAACATTGCCACACAACATTTTCCGATCGGAGGCATAGTTTCGCCGGAAATAGCGAAAAACCACTCTTACCCCCTAAAAACCCCCCCACAACCCCCTTCCCCCACTACAAAATGCTTGAATTTTGGATATATCATTTTTATTATTTTTTACCGATTCCACCTAACGACCTGTTCTTAATTTTTCACCATTTCCATGTCTTTTCGAGCTAACTGCACTGGTCTATTATGGTTCATTTTTAAATAAAAACTTTTTTTATTCAATTGGAATAAAAAACTGCATTTTCTATTCAGAATTTTGAATTGTGCAGTATTCACGATGCATAGAAATGACTGATATTATTTTTAGATCCAATTGAATTAAAAAACTGCATTTTCTATTCACAATTTTGAATTGACTAATATTCACAATGTACACAAAATACCATATTATTTTTAGATTGAAAAGCATAGAGATATACACATACTCCATGCTATTCCTATAAATGAATATAAATGCATTCAAAATTGAAAAGAATTCATTTTAACATTTATGAATACGTATTTCTAAAAATCTGAATCCATTTTAATCTATTTCAATCTCGTTTGCTGGGTATTCTAGCCTAACTTACATATTCTCATGCTCTATACCATCGATGTGACAGATTTTCTAATCTAAATAGTCGTTAACTTCAATGATTAATATTACGGTTTACGGAGCAGAGCGTCACTTTGTTTTGCCAGATTCGTTTATTTCGTGCAAAACCGCATCGAATGAGCGTAATTTTGTCAAAATCGATAACAAAGGTAGAATTCTTGAGTATTATCAAGGTTTACTGTCAAGATGCACGCGTAGAAAATAGATTGCTTCGATATTTTGCCTCTCGCACCGTTCTGCTAAACTCAGGTATATATAACTAATGCTGAGTCTATCTTATATGTCTATGGTCTTCATCTTCAATTAATTCTGACTTATAATGTCACAGACTTCTATAAATAGACTGTCAACTTCTAACCGCCATGTTAGAGGACAGACGTAGGATAGCGCCATGTTTGATTTCACATACTCGCACATGTATAAATCACATGAAAAATCACTGCTCAGTTCATATCGTATACTCACAGATAGAATGCATACATATGTATACAAGAAACAAAACAAGATAGCTCGAAATCTGATTCATCTCTTTCTATCACATTGAGTTAGCAGTTTATTTACAAAAGTCTGTATGCTCACATCTAACAAAATTTCAATGAAGTATATACAGAATTCGCTTACAGAACTTAAAAACCCGATACCTTACAAATACAATTTTAATATAATAATTAAATGTCTTTTCATGCATTCTATATAAATGAAAATTAAAATAAACTAGCTAATTAATTCATAAACATACCAATCATGCTCATATAACTAGCTTCGTTGATGAAATTTTCTAATCCGTGGAACACTCCACGTCCTGTCGCAGAAATGCGACCATGAATGCCACCCTGATTGATGGGTTTGCCAGTAACACAAGCGTGAGCGTTGATGTCGAGATGGCCAATAGTTTTCGCATAAGTATCGGCTATCCAAGACATTTCCCGTTCACCGGTACCCATATCAGGAGCAGGAACATCAACTCCAGGTCCTAAAAAAAAAATAAAACTTTCTAATCGGCGGCACACAATGCTTGTTTCCTTGCTGGATTGCTAGCTAGAATAAATTTTTGCCATCATATATTGCTACGATGCTAACCCTAGTACCGCAACCAATACGATAGCAAGATTCTAATCCAGCTAGGAATCCAACAAGAAAACAAGCATCGTGTGCTGCATGCTTAAGAGATAAAATTCTTTTAACATAATGCTTCATTTTGACATAACTTCAGAAATCAAATATAACATACGCTTTTTTAAGCTTTTCAAAAACTTTTTTCATGTATTATATGTGAGTTTTATCTCGCGAGTGATCATCAAGATATATACAGGGTGAACCAGAGTCATTGAATCAGTCTTATGAGAAAATTATCGACTGCATGCACATTATAATCTAATAGGTATGAAGTTAATAATTTTCTCATAGGGCAAAAAGTTGGTTCAACGACTCTGATTCACCCAATTTTTGGTATAGAAAAAACAAAAGTGATTTTTATATATATGTATGTACGTATATACATAACTTCTACTGACTTAAAGTTTTAATACAAACTATAGAAATCAAAGCCTTAAACGGTTTAGCTGGATCTTAAATGCTTGTATAATTTTTGTGTGAATTTATGTACTACGTATATAGTCCCTAGAAACGCACGACTACCGAGGCCTAAAGACTGGGGCTTGCACTTTTCCTCGCTCACGGTGTGTAAGGGGCCGGAGCTCAGATGCCCATTCTGGAGTCCGTGGCACATACCAGCCTCTCGGGGGAACTCAGGGCCCTTCCTAGGTTATATCTCTGAGGAAAGGAGAGCATGCCCGACTGGCGGAGCCGCTGCGAGGAGTGGGATTAATTCAAAAATGACCGAATGAATCTTTGTAACTACAAGGGCAGAGGACTTGCTTTGCAAAAGCCCGGACGAAGAGGAAGGAAAAGCGGAAGAGGCATGCGTGTTCCGATCGCGTGAGGGAGGTGTGGTGTTCCGCTTGAGGGGCAGCGTGGACCGTGATTCGACGTCTGAGTCCCCTGAGGAGACCAAGACCTCGGCCTCCATAAAGCCCAATCCAGCGCCATTGGGTTCTTGCTCAGACATATCTGTCGCGAGCAACCTCAGGAGCCAAGTGAGGTCGTCGGAGTCGTTGTACTTCGTAGCCTCCTCAAAGAAGAAGGCAGATAAAGCATCAATTGTGCTATCGGACAAGGAGGGGCCAGGCTCCTCGAAGGAGAATACCTCCAAGAAGTGGGAGAGATGATGATGACTTGACTCTACGCAAGAGAGTCATTTACGAAAAGTAAACGCGCCGAGCGGAAGCCTGGCAGGCGAAACGCCTGTTAAAGACGCGGCCTTCATCGCGAAGCCCCACTTGTCCAAGAGAAACGTAAAAAGGTTGGATTACGCAGAGGACTTCTCGATGGAACTCGAACAGCAATCCCCGAAAGTTATCGTGGACCAGGCCAATAAGGTTATTGAATGTATTGTAAAATCCATCAAGAAGCCCAAGAACATAAAAAGTGATATCGTGAGTCACCTTTAATAAGCGGTGATCTCATCGTCGCATGCGACATCCTCGGAAAGCGTGCAATAGACAACGCCTCGCAGAATATCCGCCTTGGAAGGCAGGAGCGGGAGATCATGCTCCTCAAGGAGCAGATTACCACTCTGTAGAGAGACGCTCCAGCTTAGGAGGAGATGCGGGGCATTGCCAAGAAGGCACGTGAGGACGCGCTTGCTTGGGGGAGGAAGGCAAAATCACCACTATCGATTCTTGGGGAATCCGCGAGAGCGGAACTCTCCAAACCGCAGCGGAGCAAGATAAAGGAGGGACACTATACCCTTCTCCCCCACCACAAAGACACCGTACATTCCGGAAAAGAACGTTTCCGCCTGGCTTCCTGAGGTTTTCTGATCCTTACTGTTAGAGAAGGAAAAGCGTCTGGAAGAGCCCCGGGAGTTATAACGCAGAGGATGACAACATCACGTCCACCGGTAAAACCACCGATGAGAAGAAAAAGGAGGAGAAAACTCGGCTCACAGGATATCGAGGATTGAGGTAGATCTCACTGAACCGGACGATTGAAAGGGCGATCTTCCTGAAGGTCCTTGACCATTGCGGGCTAAAACCTGTCCCAGATAAGGGTGCGTCTGCACAAAGTGGTATGAGGGAGGGGAGTCAAAGCTGGCAAGGCCAAGCCCAAAGCCACCTAGGGTCCTGGCAGGCGATACTACCTAAGACTGCGGTAGCTTCTACAAATAGACAGACGGCGGAGCTGTAGACCACTATGATAGAGAGGAAAAAGAGGAGAATGACCAAGGTTGCCGAAACACCGGACCAAGCACAGCTCCCCTCCCCCCCTTCAAGAAAGCAATGACGGCGGAAAGACGGCGCGTGCCGCCTAACATCAGCCAAGACTGGCCACTTTGACCGCCTCCGCCGGCAGCCTCGGAGAGGCCATGTCTCTCGTAAGGGACCAAATACGGCTCGAGGACCTGAAGATAGATGAGGTGAAGGCCAGGCGGGCCGTCATTGGGGCTATTGTACTAGAGATCAAGAGCGCCGAAGACACCGTAAAAGCCGACCGCCTAGCCTCACGGAAGATTACTACCCTTATGGAGGAAGTCCTCCGAGCAAGGAGAGGTAAAAGTTTCAAGGCCTATAAAGAGAGCGAAGCTCTGCGTTTCGGGCCTCGATGACTCACCTCTGATGACGTGACAGTGACAATATCCGACCTGGGTGGCGGGGGAGGCCAAGGGTGGACCTGATCGACCATATCCCCGGTGGAATGGAGGCGGCCTGGGTCCAATGCCGCAGACGCCGGCAGACTGAAGGTCGGCTGGATGGTGGCCCGCGTGACGCTCTTACTTG
The DNA here is from genome assembly GCA_017607545.1 of Acromyrmex charruanus. Classification (NCBI taxonomy): domain Eukaryota; kingdom Metazoa; phylum Arthropoda; class Insecta; order Hymenoptera; family Formicidae; genus Acromyrmex; species Acromyrmex charruanus. Next base: position 505,842 of record JAANIC010002508.1, read on the forward strand.
CCCGACCCTTACAATGCTTGTGCTGTCTCGGCGTGGGGCACGTGATGGCGAACTGCAGCAGCCCGATAGACCATACGGGCTGCTGCTATCAGTGTGGATGGCAGGGGCACACCGTACGAGACTGCAAAGCCCCTGCAAATCGTACCGAGTCCCTGAATTGTCAAGCTGAGTTTGGATTGGGGATTCGGGAAGGACAGCGGGGGGGGGGGATCAATGGCGCACTAGGTGACCATTAGAAGTACACGGAGGGTTCCCTTCCTCATCGCCAGGGAAGGGGGGATTGCTATGTCTAGGCTGAGTGGGGAGCCATCGACGTCCTCGCCTGCTACTTCCAACCGAAGCTGTCCCTCGCGGATTACGAAGCCGCATTGGAGGGACTAGCCGCGGCCAATGAATATAGAGGACTATTTATTGAGGAAACTATTATGCGAAAAGGACAATTTTGCTTATGTATATTTAGAAGAGCATAGGTTCTAACAAGTATCACATGAGCTACATAACAATATTCTGTATTTAGAATTAGATATATAATTCGCATCTTCCCATCTCACCAGCATGCAAACCTGTTAAAATTTTCTTAGTAGGATTTTTTTTAATGACTTCATTAGTATCAACATCTTGAAGCATCTCAGTTACTTTTAAAACATACATCTGTCCAGTGCTATCTTCATGTTATTCTTATCAGCTCGAGTAAAAATAATCCTATTATTCATGTCTTTCATAAAAACTCTAGTATTCCTTCCCAATTGTAACAGATTCATGTTCACTTCAGTGTACCGTAGGGAAAATGAAGCTAAAGTCGAGAATCACGCAGCATAAGATCCTTATCTGGTGGAATATATCTACCCGTTCGGTCATAACTGATCACCGGTAGCAAGAGGACCATGAGTTTAACTGGGAGAATGTTGCAATTCTGGATAAGAAGCCTCAGTATAAAAAAAAATAGGTTTCGGAGATGTTATACATCAACAGACACATGAGCTCAATTTATAGATGGATATGGAGATGCTTCCCAAGGCCTACTTTCCGATTATTGACAGGCTATAAATGTTGACTTGTTTTGATTCCAGTCATTCAGTGTCGTGTTTTGCATAGAAACTAAGTCTTTCTACCTTGACTATTGATTGTTATCTGATTTTTCTTTTTTTTTAATTAAATAATGAGTTAACTTTAGAGTTTTAAAATTAAGAAATTTTAACTAACTTTTAAAAAGTAGTACACTTAATCTGACACTGACTGGCCAACAAATCAAGAACTAATTTTTGACTAGATTTGTGTTTAATGTTTGCGATATGGTGTATTCTATTCGTGGTGAACTTCTTTATTTTCAAAACATATAAAAAGAACAGCATAAAAAACCACAGCACAAGTTATAGTTTGTGATATTTAATTATTATTACATTAATTAAAACATTAAACGTTTCGGCCACAATCTGGGCATCTTCAGTAATTCAATAATATTCTTAAAACGCAGAGTTACATCTAGTTGACATTAAATTCAACAGTCGGGTGTTGTAATTAAATAAACGTGTTCTTTTCTATGTGAAGATGCTTCATACAATAATGTTACAACGCCAATTATCATATCACGAAAAGTGTAGAACAAGAATTTCCAGATTCTAATTTAAATAAAATTGTATATCATTAATGTTTTCTAGTCGGAATATAAAGAAATAGAATCGTTACCTATTTTACAGCAAAAAAACTAAACGATGAATCTCAAGTACTTCTTTTGCACAATTAGAATTTTGTCGTGACATTATGTGTTGTTATTGGTCATATCATGTGTTTTACCACTATTTATATATCTGAGTCAACAGTTTAGAAAGTTCTAGAATTATTTATTAAAAGAAAGAGAGATCCTTCTTAAGAAGAGGAAGATAAACATCAGGCAAACCTTCCGTGTCACTTTGCTTATTGATACCTCTTGTTTGTCATTTTATAATACCTCTTGTGTATCATTTCCAAAATTCTTCTTTTCATTAATGATTGTTCTGTATCTAAAATTCTTATGTTATCCCAATCTAATTCATGCATCTCATTCAAACGGTGACGTGAAACCACTGAAATTTCGGAAGAAAGTTTTTTTATGTCAGCCTTATGTTCTTTTATCCGAGTTTTTAATTTTCTTTTAGTTTGGCCAACATAGGACGATTCACAGTTTAAACAATTGATTTTATAGACTACTCCACATTGGTCATCCTTAGGCAAAGAATCCTTTCCTGTCTTAATAAATGTATTCATTTTATTCATAGGTTTATAAGCTATATTAAAACCATGAACATGTGAAAGTTTTTTGAATTTTTCAGATACTTTGCCCAAGTATGGTATCGTGAAAAAATTTTTGTTTTCTTTGAATTAACATTAGAATCACATTCATTATTAATTTCTTCGCGATTTTGATCTAAATTAGTTCTATTTTCCAATGTTTTCATTGTATTTTTATTGTTGAAAATATGAATTTTAAAGGATAACCATTAATTAAAAGCGTGTGAATTAATTCAGAGATGTTTTTTTCATGAAATTTAAGATGGGACAAAAACAGAATTCTATCAAATTGCCCAATAATTACTTCCCTTTTATGTGCTAACGGATGATTCGAGAAATAGTTTAAATATCTCCCAGAATTGGTAGGTTTTTTATAAATATCAAAGATGATATATCCTTCTTGTCTCATTAATTTAATATCTAGGAAATTTATGCCGTTTTCATCGCCAAAGTCAACAGTAAATTTAAGCCTATCATGATATGAGTTAAACAATTCTAGAACTCCTTCCACCTTTTCTTTATGTACAGCTAACACAATGTCATCCACATAACGAAAATAAAAAGATGAAATAATATTATTCGTGGTAATAATTTCTTGTTCTAAATCTTGTAAAACTATGTTCGCCAGTATAGGGGACAAAGGAGAACCCATTGGCATGCCAAAAATCTGTTTAAATATTTTTTTATCAAAACTAAAAAATGTGGAATTAATTATAATCATAATTGCTTTGATAAACTCATGTAAAGGAATCGAAGTTTCTCAATAAAATCTTATTCTCAATAAAATTCCACCTACGTTCAATGCTTTTTGATACTAATTCAGTCGGAATATTCGTGTACATGGAGACCACGTCAAATGATATAATACTGAAATTTTTATCAATTGCTTTACCATTGAGTTTATTTATTAAATCTAAGCTGTTTTTTACATAACTAAAATTTTTTTTATATTATTATTGTCAATGATTTCTTTTAAGAAGGTCGCGAGTGGATAAAAAGCACTGTTAATACAACTGACAATTAATCTTAGAAAATGAATCGCTTAATCTCCTTTACACCTTCATGTAAAATTGTATTTTCAGCAAATTTTATGTTACAATTCTTAATCGATTTAAGAATTTCGACAGTTTCATTCCTAACATTTTTACGTATTTCATCGTCAGCTCTAAAAAGATTATATTCCATGTGTTTGATGAACTCACGTGTAATACCGTCCTTACTAACCACGTTGTTAAGTAAATTGAACTGTTGACCTAATTGTAATACGACTATGGCTTTTTCTGAAATTTTGGCATTACTCAGATTTATCAGCCATTGTTCTTTAGTATTCCGTATATCAAATTTTTCATTAAATCTATCAGGAGTAATATTAATATTATACGATGAATGAATTGTGTTAGAATTCGTAATTTTAGTTGAAACTGTTTTTAATTTTAAAAGTGCATGAGAAGTATCACCATTCATCTCAGAGTTCACAAATTGCGTAATATTATAGTTAATACTATTGATATTCAATATTTCTTGGCGAATATATTTAGCAAATTAGAGATTTTTTTGGCAATTCTATTTTGTTCTTTTCGCCACATAATGTTGAAGTTAATTTCCTGTCTTCGAAAGAAAGAATGCGCTATGTTGTTAGGTAGAGAAATTTTTCAATTTTTCTATACATGCTGAACAATTCAGATTTTGTTTGCCCAAGACGTTTATAGGCATCTTGTAATTCTACACGCAAATATTTGAAGATAAAATTGTGTTTGAGTCTGTCGATTCTTTCTTTCGAAGAATGGAACAATTTATTATTATCTTTTCGTATGAATCTGTATATATGAATAGGAATAAGACATTCCTTTACACACGTTTTTAAGAATTTGTACTCTTGTATATGTATTCGCTCTGTAAGTTCTTACACATTTCTTCAGAAGCAAACATGCATGTAATCCAAAATTAAATTTGATAAAGTCAAAAAATTGCGTTAATTTACACATGTTAATGCTCGTGTAATTAAAATACATCTTGAAAACTAACGTGGTTATAATTTTAATATAGAATTTAAAATAGAATTGCCAAAAAGATCTCTAATTTGCGGGCTAAATATATTCGCCAAGAAATATTGAATATCAAGAATATTAATTATAATATTATGCAATTTGTGAACTCTGAGATGAATGGTGGTACTTCTTGTGCTTTAAAATCAAAAACAGTTTCAACTAAAATTACGAATTCTAATACAATTCATTCATCGTATAGTATTAATATTACTCCTGATAGATTTAATGAAAAATTTGATATACGGAATACTAACGAACAATGGCTTATAAATCTGAGTAATGAAAATTTCAGAAAAAGCCATAGTCGTATTACAATTAGGTCAACAGTTCAATTTACTTAATAACGTGGTTAGTAAGAATGGAATTACACGTGAGTTCATCAAACACGTTGAATATAATCTTTTTAGAGCTGACGATGAAATACGTAAAAATGTTAGGAATGAAACAGTCCAAATTCTTAAATCGATTAAGAATTGTAACATTAAATCTGCTGAAAATACAATTTTACATGAAGGTGTAAGGGAGATTAAACGATTCATTTCAGAGAATCCGGATATTTTAATTACTAGAGCGGATAAAGGCAATACCACTGTAATTATGAGTCGAGATAGTTACAAAGAAAAAATGTATGAGATTCTCAATGATCAGACTACATACAATTTAATAAAAAAAGATCCTATTAATAAAATAACTGTGGAAATTGGTAATTTACTAAAAAATTGGAAAAACAAGGGGTACATTGATTTAAATTTATACAAAAAATTGTATGTGTCGGACGGCGAACTTCCGAGATCTTATGGACTGCCAAAAATTCATAAAGAAAGTCATCTTCTAAGATTAATTGTCAGTTGTATTAACAGTGCTTTTTATTCACTGGCGACCTTCTTAAAAGAAATCATTGACAATAACAATATAAAAAATTTTAGTTATGTAAAAAACAGCTTAGATTTAATAAATAAACTCAATGGTAAAGCAATTGATAAAAATTTCAGTATTATATCATTTGACGTGGTCTCCATGTACACGAATATTCCGACTGAATTAGTATCAAAAAGCATTGAACGTAGGTGGAATTTTATTGAGAATAAGATTTTATTGAGAAACTTCGATTCCTTTACATGAGTTTATCAAAGCAATTATGATTATAATTAATTCCACATTTTTTAGTTTTGATAAAAAAATATTTAAACAGATTTTTGGCATGCCAATGGGTTCTCCTTTGTCCCCTATACTGGCGAACATAGTTTTACAAGATTTAGAACAAGAAATTATTACCACGAATAATATTATTTCATCTTTTTATTTTCGTTATGTGGATGACATTGTGTTAGCTGTACATAAAGAAAAGGTGGAAGGAGTTCTAGAATTGTTTAACTCATATCATGATAGGCTTAAATTTACTGTTGACTTTGGCGATGAAAACGGCATAAATTTCCTAGATATTAAATTAATGAGACAAGAAGGATATATCATCTTTGATATTTATAAAAAACCTACCAATTCTGGGAGATATTTAAACTATTTCTCGAATCATCCGTTAGCACATAAAAGGGAAGTAATTATTGGGCAATTTGATAGAATTCTGTTTTTGTCCCATCTTAAATTTCATGAAAAAAACATCTCTGAATTAATTCACACGCTTTTAATTAATGGTTATCCTTTAAAATTCATATTTTCAACAATAAAAATACAATGAAAACATTGGAAAATAGAACTAATTTAGATCAAAATCGCGAAGAAATTAATAATGAATGTGATTCTAATGTTAATTCAAAGAAAACAAAAATTTTTTCACGATACCATACTTGGGCAAAGTATCTAAAAAATTCAAAAAACTTTCACATGTTCATGGTTTTAATATAGCTTATAAACCTATGAATAAAATGAATACATTTATTAAGACAGGAAAGGATTCTTTGCTTAAGGATGACCAATGTGGAGTAGTCTATAAAATCAATTGTTTAAACTGTGAATCGTCCTATGTTGGCCAAACTAAAAGAAAATTAAAAACTCGGATAAAAGAACATAAGGCTGACATAAAAAAACTTTCTTCCGAAATTTCAGTGGTTTCACGTCACCGTTTGAATGAGATGCATGAATTAGATTGGGATAACATAAGAATTTTAGATACAGAACAATCATTAATGAAAAGAAGAATTTTGGAAATGATACACAAGAGGTATTATAAAATGACAAACAAGAGGTATCAATAAGCAAAGTGACACGGAAGGTTTGCCTAATGTTTATCTTCTTCTTCTTAAGAAGGATCTCTCTTTCTTTTAATAAATAATTCTAGAGCTTTCTAAACTGTTGACTCAGATATATAAATAGTGGTAAAACACATGATATGACCAATAACAACACATAATGTCACGACAAAATTCTAATTGTGCAAAAGAAGTACTTGAGATTCATCGTTTAGTTTTTTTGCTGTAAAATAGGTAACGATTCTATTTCTTTATATTCCGACTAGAAAATATTAATGATATACAATTTTATTTAAATTAGAATCTGGAAATTCTTGTTCTACACTTTTCGTGATATGATAATTGGCGTTGTAACATTATTGTATGAAGCATCTTCACATAGAAAAGAACACGTTTATTTAATTACAACACCCGACTGTTGAATTTAATGTCAACTAGATGTAACTCTGCGTTTTAAGAATATTATTGAATTACTGAAGATGCCCAGATTGTGGTCGAAACGTTTAATGTTTTAATTAATGTAATAATAATTAAATATCACAAACTATAACTTGTGCTGTGGTTTTTTATGCTCTTCTCTTTATATGTTTTAAAATTATAACCACGTTAGTTTTCAAGATGTATTCTTGACTTTCATTGTAATTGAAAATTATTAAGGTTCAAAAAAATTTTCTTTTCTCTTTAACATTCATCTGAGTTTAATTCTTGTGTAGGAATTTTTTAGTGTAGTGGAGGGAGCTCACTATGGCAAGATTATTACGTATAGATAATTATTACATATAGATTGTATTAATAAAAGTGATTTATGTCTCTGAAAAGGGCTCAAAAATGAACCAAAACATGTAAGCGTGTTAATTTAATAGAGTTTTGTGTTATATCTGTGTTTGAGATCGTTAATTCGTAAAAAAGTAATAATTCTTTCGTTCGATTAACAGTAATTATTGTTAGACGCATGGATGAAATGAGTTTATAAATTCATTTCTAGCATGATCTTAATTCTCGCTAAGGTTATCAATTTGTCGTTTTTTTCGTTTCAAATTAATTCGTTACACACACACAAACAACGACAACGGACCATCGAAGGTTCGAGAACAATTCAATTCGCGCACGCGAGCGCAGCGCTCCGACGAACACGTCAAGCGCAACCACCAATCCCACGCGCGGATTTTCTGTCGCGCATGACTGTTACGTCGAACGTCGTTAGAAAAGAATCCGAGGCGCCAATCAATTTTATACAACAAATGCCACGTAAAAATTACAATTGTGGCAAAATTCCATTGGATCTTATCAAGAAGAGAGCCCAGGCCACGAAAGCAATATATGCACCGATCGTTGCCGATCTCGCTCTCTTAGTGTTCAGAGTCTCGCTGTTATATCGAAAACCGCCGTGAAAACCGCCTAGTAAAACCGCTGTAAGGAAGATTCCGTCGAGAACCGTCGAGAACCGCCGAGAAAATCGCCGCGATTTTTCTATTACTTTTATTACGATTATAATTCGGAAAAGGTGATTGTATCGAATATTCTGTGATAATTATTTATGTATACTGAATTTGTGGTTGTAAAATTTGAAAAAAAATCTTTAGTCAAACTACAAAGAAACGGAGTTCTCTTCACTATTGTGCGTTATATCAGCCGTGTGCCGTCCTCTCACTTTAATCTTTACGCGCGGTGCAGTCCCGCACATTTCTGGTCCTTCGAGCCGGATTCTCGCTGGCAACCGCAGTGTCGGGTGCGTCGCATTCAGAGTGCTAGTGCTGAAAGGGAAGAGTGAGTGATGAGTGAGGATCTGCAAACTTTACTGATGGCTCAGAGCGACATTCACGGTCGCATAGCTCGGTCAGTATCGAATCTGAAAAAACTCGGCGCAGCGAGCATTACGCTGCACGCTGCTGAGACTCGCATCGTTTTTCTAGATCGATTATGGGCAAAATTTGAGGCTCAGCATGAGCTTATCCGAGCTCACCTGAAAGAGGCATTCGACGAGAGCGAGTACAGCTCGACCGGATTTGCTGACTTAGCCGAGATAACATACGTCGAACAACGAAGCCTCCTCAACGACTATGTTCAGAAATTCAAGGCGAAGGAACCGAGGTCAGTCTCCAAATCAGAAGGTGGTAATGAGCCTTCCGGAAGAACGTCTCTGCCTCGCCTAAAGATTCGTTCCTTCTCTGGCACATTCGAAGACTGGCCTACATTCCGAGACATCTTTCAATCTATTGTCGGAGACAATTCATCAATCTCAGCAGTCGAGAAATTTCATTACTTGAAGTCTTGTCTGGAGGATCCTGCTGAGAAACTGATTCGACCTTTAGCAGTGATCGAAGACAACTATCCACGCGCATGGGCTCTGCTGAGCAAGCATTACGAAAATAAGAGAGAGCTATCGCGCTCCAATTTCTTCACGTTTACTGCCGTAGCTAAGATGAAGAGCGACACCGCGGAGGAGCTCAATCGCATCTACCACGCCGTGACCAGTGTAGTCAACAGCCAGGAGAGCATCGACAGGCCTATCGGCTCGCATGGCTTCGATCTGCTCAACCACCTTGTCATCGAGCTCTTCGACTCAAAAACTCGCCTGGAACGGGAGTCACTCGAATGACGTGCCAACTCATGAGGCGCTGGTGGACTTCATAACCAAAAGGGCACTTACACTCGACGCCGCCAAGCCAAAATCTCTCAAGGTCTCCGAGGACTCGCCGCGATCTGCAAAGTCGCATCACATCAAGAGACACACACCGAATCTCCTCAGTGCGTCCTGTGTAAAGGCAAGCACCACATGATGGTGTGCGAAGACTTCAAGAAAAAAATCCGCTGTTGACCGCAAGGCCGTCGCCGAAATTCATAGACTGTGCTTCAATTGCCTTGGCTCTCATACACTCGCGAAGTGCCAGTCTACGAGGACGTGTATAACGTGCAAGTCTCGCCACCACTCAATGTTGCACGACGCGTACATCTCATAAAAACCCCAAGAGGGACAGCTCACTGTCGGCGGTGCGCTGCGACAACGATCACAAGGCGATTTTGCTCGCAACTGCGCGAGTTTCCATTGCTGATCATCACGGCAACCGGCACATCACGCGCGTGCTCATCGACCAAGGTTCGGAAATTTCCTTGATTTCAGAGGCACTGGTCCAGCGCCTGCGTCTGTCACGCTCTCGATCCGCAGTCGAAATCCTCGGCATCAGCGGTAAAAGTTCCGGGCCTAGCAGAGGAAAGGTGACACTCAACGTAGCCTCGTTGACCACGGAGACCAACTTCACCGCCAGAGCCTTCATTCTGCCACGTCTGTCGCTTTACCAAGGCGCCAACGCAAAGATCAACACGGAGCCACATTTGAAGGGGCTCCAACTAGCTGATCCGGACGCAGCAAACGACCACATTGAGCTACTGTTTGGAGCGGAAGTATGCTCAATCATCCTTCAAAATGGTCTTCGCAAAGGAGGCCTCCAAGCGCCTATCGCTCAGAAAACACTGCTCGGCTGGATCCTGTCAGGAGGCTGGACCAGGTAACCAACTCGACGCAGCGCCACTCGCTTCAGTGCACCGCAGATCATGAGCTAGCCGAGCTCGTGCACCGTTTTTGGGAACAGGAGAGAGAGATGCCCGCTCCTGTCACGCTCACGCCAAAGGAACAGCAATGCGAAGATATTTTCGCACTGCAGCATCAACGTACTGCCGAAGGACGATACGTGGTACGACTACCTTTCGCATCTCCGTCTACGACGCTAGTTGAAACTCGGAAACCTGTCGAACGACTCTTGATCGCTATGGAGCGACGCTGTGAGCGAGACTCACGATTCGGAGACCTCTACCGCGCCTTCCTGAGGGAATACGAGAACTTAGATCACATGAAATTGGCACGAGAACCTCCGAATTCCAGTGAGGATCGATGCTACCTTCCTCATCACGGCGTGCTCCGAGAATCCAGCACTACCAAGCTCAGGGTCGTCTTCAACGGATCGCAGCGTACAAGGTCCGGTGAGTCACTAAATACTCATCTTCTGGTCGGTGCTAATCTGCTGCCATCCCTCGCGAACGTACTTTTGCGGTGACATCGTTACGCGCTAGTAACTGACATCGAGAAGATGTATCGCTAAATTCTCGTTCATTCAGATGACCAAAAGTACCAATGCATTCTCTGGCGACACGACGTTAATGAGCCAATACGCGAGTATACTCTGAAGACAGTCACGTACGGTCTCGCGTGCGCGCCATTTCTCGCCATCCACGCTCTGCGTCAACTCGCCGATGACGAAGGAGCTCATTACCCGCGAGGCGCAGATGCGTTACGACACGACTGCTACGTCGATGACGTCGTAACCGGAGCACATTGCAAAGCCGACGCTATCGCTCTCCAAATCGAGCTCTGCAACCTCTGCATGGCGGGCGGGTTTTCGCTACGAAAATGGGCCGCTAACTGCCATGAACTTCTCTGCGACATTCCGCCCGAGCACTGTCTCACCAGAGACTCGTTGTCGTGGGAACAAGAGAACCACTCAACTCTAGGATTGCGCTGGTATCCGACTAGTGACGAATTCGCCTTCTCTGTTCCTCCTCGCACCGTCGTCACTTTTACCAAGAGAAGCTTGCTGGCGGAGACTGCCCGACTCTTCGACTCGCTCGGATGGCTGGCTCCAGTAACAATTCAGGCGAAAATCTTGATCCAGTCTGCCTGGCTGCAACAGTTAGACTGGGACGCACCGTTGCCGTCAACCATCACTGTGAAATAGAAGCGGCTCTGGGAGGAACTTCCACTTCTCGAGAAGCTCAGAATCGGCCGCTGGCTCGGCACCGGCGACACGAGCTCTCAGCTCGAGCTACACGGCTTCGCAGACGCGTCCGAAAGAGGTTACGCCGCTGGTGTATCTCCGCATCACCGCAAACAATCAAACAAAGACTCGCTTACTAATGGCCAAAAGCAAGGTCGCGCCGATCAAACTTGTGTCTCTCCCGCGACTCGAACTCTGCGCCGCTGCCTTACTTTCAAGTATGCTCGTGCATACGCGCTCTGTGCTAAAATTAGCTGCAACGCCAGTGACCTTGTAGTCAGACTCCAAGGGCTTCATTGGATCCAGGGTCACGCCTCTCGCTGGAAAACGTACGTGGCCAATAGAGTATATTAGATCCAGCAGCAACTTCCTGAGGCTCAATGGCGCCATGTCCCGAGCAAGGACAACCCCGCCGACTGTGCCTCCCGAGGACTGACACCACGCGAACTCCTTGTGGTGGACGGGTCCTGCATGACTATGCGGGAATCCGACGGAATGGCCAAGCGGAGACCAGGAGCCCATCAAGGACATTCCGGAGCAACGGGCCACTACGCTCATCGCAGTCATCAGGAACAACCACGAGCCTGAAGAACTCCTCAGGTTTTCGTCATTGTATCAACTTCTGAGAGTGACTTCCTGGTGCTTACGTTGGCGCCACCGCCGCCGCCCAGTCAGATCTGCAGACAAGGAACTCCACTGGCCAGCGCTTCTCCCTGCTGAACTCGACACAGCACTCCTGAAGTGGATTCGCACCGTGCAATTGCTGTATTATCCGGAGGAGATAGCCGCAATCACGAACAAACGCTATCTTCCAAGACTCAGCCACCTGCGAGCCCTCAGCCCGTACATGGATGACCACGGAATCCTGCGAGTCGGAGGACGCCTCAAACATGCAGCGCTGCCTTTCGACGAGCGGCATCCCCTCATCGTATCTCCAAGGTCATGGTTCACGCGTTTGCTGGTGGAAGCCTACCATCGCCGTACTCTTCACGGAGGAGTTCAGTTGACCTTGGGGATGCTTCGCCTCCGGTTCTGGATCCCACAAGGCCGAGCTGTGATCAAACGATGGCTGTATCAGTGCGTGACGTGCACTCGGTGGAGGGCTGTCACTCCGCAACCTCAAATGGGGAAGAGTCTTCTTCCAGGAAGAGTGACTCCTGCACGGCCATTTCTCCAAGTGGGCATCGACTACGCCGGGTCGATTTTTATCAGGACGAGCAAAGGGCGTGGTCACAGCGCTCACAAAGCCTTCATTGCTGTTTTTGTCTGTTTTAGTTCCAAGGCAGTTCACCTTGAGGCTGTTTCAGATTATACTACCGACGCCTTCCTGGCTGCCCTCAGTCGCTTCACATCTCGCCGAGGGCTCTGCACGGTCTATTCCGATTGCGGCACCAATTTTTCGGGCGCCGACAGACAACTTCGAGAGATGCTCCGAGCTTCCTCCTCAGGGACGACAAATCGCACACGTCGCTACATCAGAAGGGATCCGGTGGCACTTTAATCCCCCTTCGGCACCACACCATGGTGGTCTCTGGGAAGCGATCGTTAAATCAGCCAAGTACCACCTGCACAGAACCATCGGCGAAACCAGACTCACCTTCGAGGAGAGGAGCACCCTGCTTGCACAAGTAGAGGCATGCATGAATTCCCGGCCCATGCATGCCTTCTTAGACGACTCCGACGACCTAACGGCTCTGACACCAGGTCATTTGCTCATTGGGGCACCACTGCTGGCCATCCCCGAGCCATCATTGTCCGAAGAAAGAGAAAATTTAATCTCTAGGTGGCAACTTATCCAGCGGATGCGAGACCACTTCTGGCAGAGAGGTCACGCGAGTACTTGCATACTCTGGCTACCAGACCGAAATGGACCAAGGAAGCCTTGCCACCATGCATCGGATCGCTGTGTATCATCCACTCCGAAATCTCACCGCCTAATAAGTGGCCACTGGCACGGATCACGCAGCTACATCCTGGAGACGACGGCGTAGTGCGAGTGGTCACACTCAAAACGGCCTCATCCGAATTGATTCGTCCGCTAATCAAAGTAGTATTATTGCCAGAGGATGCCAATGCATTAACCTCGCACGATAATGCGCCGAACGAAAAGAGGAGCATGAATCAATCGCTTGCATGTCCGTGAATTGTCATTTTAATTTTATTTTGTTATGTAACTCTCGTTCACGGTTCAAGCTCTTCCACAGATGCACTTATCGTACTTACTGTACCGCGTGTCTCCTGTAAGCGTTCACTATCAATTATTGTAATCTCGAGTCGTTTATCGCGTCGCAAGTACTCAGTACGTGTGCTGTGTCGTACACATGAACTCAAGCTGAAAGCTCGGGACAGCAGGTACAATGAAATTATCAACGTAAATCAAATGTTCGCATTCTCAAAATTTGCAGTTATTAATCGTTTTCGATCAAACAAGCAACGCCCGAGGTCACTTCTATGCGCATATCGTCACGGAGATGACGAGGCGGGCGGGAATGTTTGAGATCGTTAATTCGTAAAAAAGTAATAATTCTTTCGTTCGATTAACAGTAATTATTGTTAGACGCATGCATGAAATGAGTTTATAAATTCATTTCTAGCATGATCTTAATTCTCGCTAAGGTTATCAATTTATCGTTTTTTTCATTTCAAATTAATTCGTTACACACACACAAACAACGACAACGGACCATCGAAGATTCGAGAACAATTCAATTCGCGCACGCGAGCGCAGCGCTCCGACGAACACGTCACGCGCAGCACCAATCCCACGCGCGGATTTTCTGTCGCGCATGACTGTTACGTCGAACGTCGAAAAGAATCCGAAGCGCCAATCAATTTTATACAACAAATGCCACGTAAAAATTACAATTGTGGCAAAATTCCATTGGATTTTATCAAGAAGAGAGCCCAGGCTACGAAAGCAATATATGCACTGATCGTCGCCGATCTCGCTCTCTGTTCAGAGCCTCGCTGTTATATCGTGTCGAAAATCGCCGTGAAAACCGCCTAGTAAAACCGCTTTAAGGAAGATTCCTTCGAGAACCTCCGAGAAAATCGCCGCGATTTTCTATTACTTCTATTACGATTATAATTCGGAAAAGGTGATTGTATCGAATATTCTGCGATAATTATTTATGTATACTGAATTTGTGGTTCTAAAATTTGAAGAAAAATCTTTAGTCAAACTACAAAGAAACGGAGTTCTATTCACTGTCGTGCGTTATATCAGCCGTGTGCCGTCCTCTCACTTTAATCTTTACGCGCGGTGCAGTCCCGCACAATCTGTATATTATTGCGCAACGACTACCGCGCCTGACTCCTATTGCTCCATTATCGCCAAATTTCTTTGGAACAGTAAGGAGTCCTTGTAAATTGATTTACGTTTTTTAATAAAAGTTCTTATATAAGCATGACAAAGGTATAACTAAATTAAAGAAATTCATTCGCATTCAAAAGGACGAGCTCCCCACTCTGTCACATTCCAATGTCGTATATAAAATAAATTGCAAGGATTGCAATGCGTCATACATGGGACAAACAAGTAGAATTTTAAAAGCACGTATTAAAGAACACAGAAATCACAGTAACTGAAACACAACTTCAATTATTACTGCACACAATAATGACTTGATTTCTCACATAAATTCGATTGGGAAAACATAAATATTTTAGATAAAGATTTTTTACATAAAAGATTAACGTCTGAAATGATTTTTATATAAAAACAAATAAGTGGCTTAAACATTAAAAATGACACGGAATTTTTCGATTATACAAGATACACGTTATACAGGATGTTTCATTTTAAAGGATCCATTCAAATATCTCAGAAACACTGCGTTAAATCGAAAAATGTTTCAGACAAAAGTTTTGTGACTTCGAGGGGACATAAGATGGTATCAAGTTTGATCTTGGTTGGTGTCAAGGTCAGGGCAAGGTCACTTTGAATTTTTTTAACCTCCAATTTTTCATCGCATATTCTTATAGCTTTCCTCGAGTTTTTCAAAACACTATATAATATATAATAAAATAATTTTTTATTACTTTAGTACTTTTCGAGTTATAAAGTCGGATACCTTGAGTAATGCTAATGCCGGTGATACTTTCAAGCCCTATAACTTACTAAATATTAATATTACAAATGGATTGATCCTGCCGCGTCTCGTATCAAATTACAACGCTCGCAAGTAAAACTATCGATATGCATCCCGTCGACATTACCCCGTGATCGCTGACAGGCTCTTAACCACACAATTGTTTACAATCGCGTAAAGATTGCCGCACCCGCGCGATACAAAGTGGGTAATTCAGTGCGTGTAAGCAAATTCAAGACAGTCTGTGATAAAGATTACAATAAAGGTTCCGAATTGGAGCACGGAGTGTTTAAAATTATCAAAGTGCAGCAAACTAATCCACTGACGTATCTAATATATATAATACGTATTCATATTTTTATAATAAATATATAATAAGTTTTACAACATTGTCTTTATGTATCCACGAATTGTGCGAATTATTAAATCCCAACCATTTCATGTAAATTTCATTCCCTCTTTTGCGCAACACCTTTTCAATGAGATGCACGTTGGGATCATATTTATCAGTCCAGATCCATTCTTGGACACGGAGAAAACCCGCGAAACGCATAATCTTTATATATTTTTAAGTTGTTTTATACATCGATTTTAGATATTTTGTTCATTGAGTAACAAAAAAAATATATATAATTAGTAGGTATTATTTCAAATATACCCTGAATATGTAACGATGCATTCTACATATATGCATTCTCGGTCGAATACCAGTCGGATGCCACTGCATTGGCTAATAACAACGATGATGACGCGGTGCGCTTGCATATTTTAAATATCGCAAACATAATTCACAAGTAATTAACAGCCTTCGCGAGTCGCTGTCGCGTCGCTCTGTATCCTGCGCGCGGGATATGATTGGTGGTTGACATCTTTTGCGGCTGCTCGCAAGATTTTCCTCCGCATTATCCGGATGAAGGGCCTCTAGAATGTGATAGGCCCCTCCGTTGGAAAGTTTTCTCTTCCATTCCCCGCAAAGACTCCCTTGCAGCACCGTTGGCGGGGTCTCTTGCTCGATTTATGGTAGCGAGTAGATCCATCCCCTCATGCCGCTCGAGTCATTCCCTCTTTAACGAGTGCCTAGAAGGAATTCGGCAACAGGATATATGATCACATATGATCACAAACAGATTATTGCAAAAAGTCAAAGCGGTGTCACTTCCTGGAGTGATCTGCTGCCTTCAATGTGCACCTATGATCCTCTTCCTCGACGTCCGTGAAGATGGTTCGTCCGTAAGACGAAGCTTCATAAGTATAAACTATCTCTCTTAACCGCTGATAACAAAGTCCTAAAGAAACTCGCAAAAGAAATAATAATTTTCCGCGAAACGCGACAATAAAAATTGCTCAGAAATCGCGATAAGCGCCGAGACGCCCGCCCTCCTCGGAAGGACGAAAATACCGCGCTATTTCAGATCAAACGACCCTTGTGACCCGTGAAAACGTCACGTTACAATACTTAAACATTATTAAAGTCCTGATGTAACTAAACTTTTTTTTAATTGTTTTATAATCAATTTTCTATCAGATTGAGAAATAGTTGAAGGATTAACATCATGCATATTAATAGGATCATAAAATATATAGATATTTATTCTTAACTTCTTTATTATTATTTTTTTGCAGTCACTTAAAAACTTCTAAATTTTGAAACAGAAATTTTATTTTAAACATTTGATTAGTATATTATTATAAAAAGATACAAAATGCTTGTCAATGACTAATTTAAAAAATTAAAGATCATCTTAGATTATCTCAGTTTAGCTGAGACTACTTTAAGAATACCTAGAATACCTAAAATACCTAGAATTAAAATTAAATTAAATTACCTACAGATTATTTAATATTACCATTAGATTACATAGGGCTTTAGCAGAAAGCTGATTTATAATTTTAACACAGCGTCTTATAATTTAAATCTTATGTTTTTAGTAACTCACAAGACAGTCTTATGTTTTAAAGGTACCTCGTATTTATATGCCTTTAAGACATAAATCATAAGATACATAGTTACTATGCATTACTAAAGACATAAGATGTTACTTAAGTCATAAAACACTGTCTTAAGATTATAAATTAGCTTTCTGCTAAGGCCTTTAGGATTTCCTATTAGATTACCCAAGATTACTTGAGAACGCTAAAAATTATTTAGATTTACCAAAAATTATCTTGGATTACCCAAGTCGTTTCGTTTAGATTACCGCTGAATTATCTAGCCCTTATACAAAAATATCTCAGTGATCAACCTCTCGGTTTATTATAATTTACTTTTCTAGTTTAATCTCTAAATTTATATTTTTGCTATCACTAACGGATCTAATCATGATCTGCGATATTTCTTTTTATATTTTTGTCGTCTCACCCGATATCAGGCACAAGAAAATTTGAAGAGGATTCACTAAAACCATCTCATCTGGGAGCTCGGTACACACAGGTCGTTCTGTATTTCTTTGTATGTCCGTCGAAAAAAAGACGCTGAAATATGAATCCGCCGTAGCGAAGCAACATTTAACATTTGGAATGATCAAGAGGCAGCCTGTAATAAAGTCTCCTTCTAATTTGAAATACGTGCCATATCGCGCTACGACCCACGAAGACTTACGCGATTCGCAGGATCGCGTGAGCAATAAAGGCCAATCGACGCATGATATGGCCCTAATTAGAGGGGGATCTAATGGCCTGCGTGGATCCGCGGAAAAATCCCGGCCGGTACTCCTATTGTGGCCGAGCCAGAATGTTGCCATTGTAAAGGAAGATGAACGATCCTTGCGATGACGCGAGAAATTACCGAGATGACTGGGTCGAGAGATTGGAGAAATCGAAGAGGAGCAAACTTGGTGAGACGAGTGTCACATTATTTGTAAAACCGCCAATCACGAGACTTCGTGTCGGATGGATCGCGTATTAAGAATTCTGGAGATTTCAAGCGGCCGACTTTTCGGCTGCCGCGTAATAGTGATTGCAAGTCGTGTGCCATCCGCTCGAAGACCATTTTTAGAGAACTATCTGTTGCCGAATAGCACTCGCCCCTTGCTAAATCATATCTGTATAATTGTGTATTGAGAAAGAAACTTTATTTCTCGCGGCCTCAAGATCATTTTCGAGTTTCCGCGTAGAGAAATATTCCGTGTCGCGTAGTTATTATTTCTTCTCGTTATATCATCCTTGGCGATTATACGAATTTCTGCTTATTGACGATACAATCTTAGTTGTAACATATGTGTCGCATTTATTTGTCTTTAATATCCGGTAGAGCCATAGTAAGAGCTTCGGTCGAAATCTTGTGATCTTATTTAATCGATGCATATATAGTATAATTAGATTTCGTTATTTTCGTTGTCAGGCCCCAAAAGAAAAGCCTGGCTCAAAGATTGTATATTATAAAGACCATCTATAATTTGACGTTGAGAGAATATATTTATTACTCTTTTTTCTTTGTTACCTTATGTGCAGTTTTTTCAGCCTATCTCTCTCGTCCTCCGATATCCTTCCCGCTTATATCCCCTCTACCGATTCCGGGGCTGAGCGATCGGATTCCACGAATTATAATTACGAGTAAATATTACGAATTAAGTAAAAATGAGAGAAAGAATGGCACGCTCTCTCTCGTGTTTGCGCTCAACTCGTATGGTAAGAAGTAATGACGCTAAAGATTAGCTTATTGAACACGATTCTTGAGATAAGATTCCTGTTAGCCATCTGTTTGCCATGTTGCCGAAAATAGAGCGCATTAGTTTTAGCATTAGTTTCAGCAAATTTAGAACAAAATGTATAAGTCATTTGCCTGTGGTATGGCATTTCGTGAATTCATGTGTTGCTGCTAACTTGCCATGTATTTGCTATCAATGATTTGTCATGTTGCTCTTACGTTTTCGAAAATGAATGATAAAAGTTTTCTATGAATGAAAGTCATTTTATTAATAATAAAATAAGCAACAGTTGTTCTCCGTTTGCTCTAAATCTGCTGATATGAAATGTTTTAAATCTGCCCTCGTGTTGAATATGCATGATTATGTATTAAGAAAATACACAGCAAGTCATACTAGTCAAAAATTTGTGCTCAACATTAAATTGAATAATTTTGGGAAGCATGCTTGATTATCAGGGATATTTCATTTATTCGAAAAATCTAATAGAGAACGCAACGAAGTTGTGCCGTCACTCGTGAGTCAGATGGTCACAACATATGTGCCGTTATCGGACGATAAAAATTGTTTACGAAATTTCCAAAATGTTTATCGCCAGAACTATTTAGAAAACGCTTAAATGAAGTCAGAACTACACACTGGAACTGCGATGGAATAATCAGAATTCTTAAAAATCGGCCAGCATGCATGTATCAGCTGCATGTACCCATATGTACCATTATCTTTCTTTGATTTTATAGCCAAAACTATTGATATAATTTAACTATAGAACTCTTTGTATTTTGGTATTTCATAGCTCATACGTTTGAATTCCTATGAGATGCTGAATGGTGAGATGCAAAGGTAGCATCTCATTTTTTGAAACACTTTTTAACATAATTCGACTGAACTATTGTTAAAATCTACCTAGAACTGTAGAACTATACTGTAGAACTATACTGTATACGAGTAGAACTGTTACTTCATGCGATGCTAATATATAATATGTTAGCTTCACAAACGTGTATAACATAGACATTACGAGACATTGGTACAGCCTTATACGTTTTCATGTCTTTTCAACGTCTAAAATTAATCGCAAATGTCACGCCTCCATTCGCTTATAATATTACATCAGAGAATGTCATCAAAGTCTCGGCACTTTTAGCCAAAGTCAAAAAAGCTATTTTTTATTGTTTTTTATTCTTTATTTTTAGCTTGAATTCTTACCGATAAATCCCTTCTTAGCTAATTCCAACGTAAATCTTCTAGTAATTTTCTCCAGTTCGTGTTCCGAATAGGTCTTTGGATTAATCTTAATTCCAGCTTTTGCGCCGCCGAATGGTACGTCGACGCACGCACATTTAAATGTCATCAAGGCCGACAGAGCCTTAACTTCATCCCGTGAAACGTCCATCGAGAAGCGAATACCTATAAACATAATAAAAATATAATATGAATTAATTTATTTTTTACAGATATAAATAAAATGTAAACGTAGTTACATAAAGAGGAATTAGTTGTCAATTTTCAACGTTTTATATTTTTGTCATAAAATGATGAATATGTATAATGTATTATAAATATGGAAATCAATTATCAAAGAAAACAGTATTTCATAAATTTATGAAGATTCTTAAGTCATATAGTTCATTAAATGCAATAAATTTTATATTTTTCGTATTTATGTATTACTTTAGATTTAAAAATCTATCTTTAGAATTAGAGTATGTATATATATATATATATACTCTAATTTTAGAAATGAATCTTAGAGTTTTACTAAAAAGAAAAGAAATAAAAGAAAAGGAAATATCGTGTTATGTATTAATATATTGTACATATAATAGTACATATAATAGTTATCCTTTAATATTTTCTAAACCGTATGTATGTGTTGTAAATCTCGCATTGTATGTGTGAAATGCTCGTATTAGACTAGAGGTTGAGATTAAGATTGAGATTGGAATTAATCAGAAGAAAAAAAACCAACATCAAGTTTAGTAAATTTTGCTTTAATTAAATCTAATCTTAATCTCTATTCTGATACAGGGTGTCTAGAAATAATCGCCAAATATTTCATGTGCAGGTAGAGAGGACTAAACTGAGTCGAAAAGTCCTCTACCATTTTGTAATTTTCGCAATAGTTAACAAGATATTAATTACTAAAAATTGCCAAATATTGGTCTTGAATAATTTTTTACTCAAATACTCTCAACTTTATAGAAAAACTGCAAGAGACAAAAATTATTTATTTTCTTCTCATAAAGTTCTAAGAATTTTTTCAAAATTTTTTATCAACTTTTTAGTACTGCATTTTCTCCATTTCTCTCATTTTTACCAACATGAGAAAATATGGTATTAAAAAATTCTGAAAAAATTCTTAAAAAATTCTCAGAACTTTATGAGAAGAAAATAAATGATTATTAGCAATTATTATTATTATTATTATTAGCGATTATTTCCAGACACCCTGTAGATATAAATCGGTAAAATAGCGATGCTATTGGAGTTCGATTTTTAGGAACGGTGCTCATAGTCCGTTCTTATTTTAAGATCGTCTTAAGTAATATCTTAAGGTGCTAACATGGCTTTCTGATTGGTCCACAATATCTTATGACTCTACTAAGAGGATATTGAAATGACTAAATTATTGATATATTGCAGATAAAAAACTTCGAATTTACTGAACGAAATCAAAAGTCCGTTTACAGGATTAAAGTAAACGTAAAATTGGGAGGTACTGCAGTGAACTTTATACCAAAATCGAAAAAAAAAGTTAAAAACTTAAATTTTTTCAGTTCATAGAACTGTCACCTGACATAGATGTTTCTTTAAGGGGTCTACCCTAATTAGAACTTTCAATAAAAGACAGTTTTTCAGAATTTTTTAAACAGTTTTGTAATATAAATATTGATATAAAAGTTGTTACACTGTATTAATACACTATCGAAATACATTTAAAAAATTGTTTTTGTACATTTTAGTAAGTTTTCATACATGAAAATGATAGTTCCAAAAATGTCCTAAAAAAAAGGTGTGTCCGCGCTGTTGATGAAATCTCTGGGATGGATGGTCTGAAACAAAAAAATTAAACGGCGTTAGATTCAGTATGTTAATAGCTATAGCGCATATCGAGCGATTTTTGATTTTTTGAAAATTGACAAAATGGCGGACATTTTTCGAAAAAAAAAACAAAAAAACATGTTTTTGGCAATAGAAAAAGACTTAAAATTAAAATTTTAAAAATACCTCGATATGCGCTGTAGCTGTAGTAGTACAGAATATGTGGTACAAATTTCATAAGGATCGGTCGAGTAGTTTCGGAGATTTTATCAACAAGGCATCGAAAAACGTTGTTTTGAGAAAAATGCGTTTAAAGTTTTTTTCAAAGAAAAATCGTGAAAAAATATTACCTGTTCTTAATCAGCGATGCCTGCACCATACATTGTGCCTTCCTCTTCTTCATAACGTTCATTTTCATCCAAAATAGCGTTTCTGCGTTGTGTCCTGGCTTCTTTAGAGGCATCAGTGCTGCGACGGTTTGCTACACGTACACGTTCTCTGTCACGTTGAGTAGCATAGTGTATGGCTGTCGGACCGATTTTGACTCCCATTACTGACATGATTTTCAAAACTGGTTTAAAACCTTCATTGAAGATACAAGCAGCAGTTTGACAAGCTATTTGAACAATAATTTTTCCGCTGAAGACGTGTTTAGGAGCCATTGCCCAAACGCAGTTGTTGAATGACTCATTGTTGTTCTGCGTGTTTCCACCAATGCATCTTTCAAGTAATTCTTGCTTTGTTAAATCTTCGTAGATTGGTTTTAGAATTTCTTGAACATCTTGAGCAAGAGCAGGAGGATGTTTGAAAATTTTAACTGTCTTATCTCTCACAGCTTTCTTGTATTTGCACCAAGAGTCGGAACAGTACGAATGCTGGACGTCGCCAGGCTTTTTTTTGTTGCGAGCTCTTCTTGTCCATTTTAGAAATCACGAGCGCGGACGAGAACGTAGAGCTGTTGCTACTTCGGAGTTTCTAACTATACTGTGGTGTAACTATTTCTATTAATTTCGATTCTTTTAAGACAGCGACAATACCGGCGTCATATTTGATGCCTCGATGTTTGCGGCGATATCGTGCGAGGCTCCGCTTGCGAGTCGTTTGTTTTTGTAAAGCGCGGCGTCGTGTGATACGTCGCTCGCGCTCTGATCATGCGATAGCCGCGAGGGTCGGCAGTGTTTGTTATTTTGGGATCGGCGCCGTTGGTAGAACGATCGGTCTAGCGACGACACCGATGCCCTTTGTTATGGCCGATTTTCGGTGGTAGGAAAGAAACCTCGAGCACCGTGTGAGTCATTCCCGAGCGAGAAGCCGAGTGCAACGCATTGCTACGTACTAACATCCTACAGTGACGATATTCAATCCCGACGTCGATACCCACTTCCTAGCATTACTAACATCCTACAATACTGACGTTAAAGAGCGGTATAGCTAAGGTACTAGTTGCGCCAAAACTGCATTATTCAAAGAATAAGGGATCATAAATACATCTATACTTAAATAGGGACACGAAATAGCAGCTGCTCCGGTGAACAAAAGAGCGCGCGGTACCTGACCAAGCAGAGCGGATTAGTGCGCGCAGGTAGCAAAGTAAAGGTCGCTCAAAAGTATAGTTACACTACTCCGCTCTTTAGAAAATGTTAGTATGATATTTCTACATATATATACTTTCGAAAAATGTAAAAAACAAACAATCGATTTTTTGAAAATTCTAATTAGGGTAGACCCCTTTATAAAAGTTTTATTCATATAGACAAAATTATAGTGCAGTATCCGACGTATTAAGTGCATATACTCAATTTACAGAACTCAGATTGAAAGTTTAAAAAGAAGATTTATATCAATCTGCAAATTACGTGTATACGAATGCTGAGCGAATATTCAGAAAGGTAAACAAAGCAGTAACACAGTATACTATATACAGTAGCGCAACTCTCCTGATTTTATGTTGGCCAAAATGGAGTGTGCATGCGTGAAATGAGTAAGTTGCCCCGTCTCTTGTCCTTCTTTTTTTATTGCTCTTGCTCTCTCTCTCTCTCTCTCTCTCTCTCTCTCTTTCTCTCTCTATTTAAATAACCGTTCCACTTAAACATTTGTCTTTCAAGCATACATGGTTCAGAGTAGAAATTTAGAGAGAAATATTACGTGTATTGTCCATTAAAAAGTGAACAAAAGTAACAGAAAAACCGAGCAAGAAAGATTTCTTTTTATTTATTGTATTTTAAACTTATTTTTGGACATATATACTATATGTATATAATTTTTTTTTATATTTATCAGCTTTCTCATAATATTTTCATAGATATATAATTACATAATATTTCTTTATACAAATATACATTTTTAAGTTAATTTAATGTTTTTCTTAATTTTTAAATATTTTTTCAATATATTTACAATTTATTTTTATTAATTTTTATAAAGTTTAAATTATTTCATTGCAATATTAAGTTTATTCGCGTCGCATGCTCTAATATGCTCCAATATGTTCCTACAATAGTATTACTCACTTCAACGAATTCGTTGGATTACGATGCGAATAAATCTAGTGAGTTTTGTGAGGAATTTTGACACTGTGAAAAAAGAATGAAAAAAAAAAAGAAATTTAGGTAGTAACCGTGACAATGCTGGGTAACTTACTTATTTCACGCATGCGCACTCCATTTTAGCCAACACTAACATCAAAGGTGCCGACAGAGTTGAGCTACTGTATATACTGTGGTCGTAACTAGTCTAGCAATAGGTGTTCGATCTTGTAAGAGATGACGTTGCAATATATTAAATAAGAACAGACCTTGAGCGAGACCGATAATGTAAGAAATAAATTAAAGATGTCACTGTTGCGTTTTACAGAATTCAAATCGCCCGCGTATAATTAATACTCAGTTCGTCACTAGCGCAAAAATGATTGTAACATCTAATCCTAGCGCACCTTCTATTTTGGTTTTGTTTTTTATCGGCGTCTATAAAGCCTATTCTACAATATGCTTATTGTTTTCCGTTTTTTTGCTTTTTACTACTTTTTACATCTTATCTTTTTGCTTCCCTCTGACGAAAATGAGAAGTTTCATAAATGTTTGTTTAACGTTTACATGAGCGTTTGCAGCAATTCGTTGAGAATTCAGAAACGGTCAGTAGAGTGTTCGTAAAACGGAAATTGCAACACTGCAGCGTTTGGAAGGCATTCTCTGACGAAAATAAGAAATTTTATGAATGTTTGTTGGACGTTTACATGAGCGTTTGCAGGAATTTGTTGGGAATTTAGAAACGGCCAGTAGAGTATTCGTAAAACGGAAATCGCAATACTGCAACGTTTGGAAAGCATTTTCTGATGAAAATAAGAAGTTTCATAAACGTTTGTTCGACGTTTACATGAGCGTTTAGTTCAAGTGTTAAGTCTGTTAAACTCACATTTTATGAAAAAAAAAGTACAAAATTAGTCACTGAGAAGTCTCATCGTATTGCGCCTTTTATCCTATTCGATGTGGTTTTTTAAATGCGAGAAATTTTACAGAGAGTTCACTGTCAGATTTTTCAAACATTTAGCAAACGCTTTTCTCAATACTGTTGAGACAAACATTTTTCTTCTATTCAACAAATTGAAATAGCGTTTGTTGAACGGAAAAAAAGTGTTTGTCTCACGATATTGAGAAAAACGTTTGCTAAATGTTTTAAAAATCTGACTTTTTTTTTTATTTTAGCGAGATGCAAGACTTTCTCCGAGGTTGTTCTTCATCTGTTTCCTCAAAGGGTTCTCCGATCCTTCCGCTTCTTTCGGGCCTCTTCATTGGGTGCCTTGGGATCACGCGTACCAATCAGCTCGCGCGCCCCAGGTCGTGCCACGACGATTTGGTCTAATTCCGCGAAATTTGAACCAACAGGGAAGAAGGTTTCGCGTCTACTCTATTAGACTCCTACAATTTCGGCCATTCTGACAAAAGGCCGTCACGGTCGCTTTGTTCTATACGCTGTTGCTACAATTTATCAACTTCGCTTTCGGAGTCGCTTTCTGGTGACCTCTTCCGTCGACCTATCTCGCTACGATTTCATATTAGCCGCTGAGACACTTCGATGTCAGCTACTACATATCGGTCGTTCCTTAACTTACGAACAGTATATGAGCTCCGATAAGCCGGAGCTAGTTTATCGCCCGTAGTTTCGAAATTCCGCACTCCAACTAGATCACCTTCACAGTATTCTTGCGCCGCTTTTCGTTTCTTATTAACATACCGCTCATTATACTCGCGCGTCTTTTTAATTTTTTCAGTCGCATTTTCTCGCATTCATGCTAAATCTCTTTCC
Organism: Acromyrmex charruanus; assembly: GCA_017607545.1. Taxonomy (NCBI): domain Eukaryota; kingdom Metazoa; phylum Arthropoda; class Insecta; order Hymenoptera; family Formicidae; genus Acromyrmex; species Acromyrmex charruanus. The sequence continues at coordinate 532,216 of JAANIC010002508.1, forward strand.
TCGGACTTGTTATGTTCGTCCACATTCCCTCAACGCATCAAACATCTGCCCACGCTGTGATACACCAAACAACAATCGGCTAAGAGTTTCGCCTGTCGCTCGACTCATAGTGTTATTCATAGCGAATTCAATTTCCCTTAATGATTTATGCCAATCCTTACCGTCGTATAGTTTTCCTAATACCGGCGCTAGCATTCGGTTATATCGTTCAACTTGTCCGTTCGCCTGGGGCGACGCAGTCACTTTCACGTTAGTCTCTTTTATAAACTCTTCGAACTCTTTCGAAGTAAAGCTGATTCCCCGATCCGATATCAAAGTTTTTTTGTCTACTATAAGCGCAAAAAAATCCTTCGATTAGACATCGAATCGTCTCACTAGAAGTGATAGTCTTTACTGCGTACAGTTTTACTAATTTGGTAAACGCATCGACAATTAAAAGTACTCGTATATATTTCTTTGACGCATGCGTTCTGTCCACAGAACTGAAATGGTGTAATAATTATTTAACGATAATTATTTTAAAAGAAGTACCCTGTAAATATATTCGAAATCTTCTCAAAGCGTATATTATTGCGATTGTTTCAAGTTTATAATTATGATAACATGTAGAGTTTCGAAAGGTACATTTCCCTTGGATATATTGTGCATAAATCCCTCGGCCCTTCCTGACGGTTTTGAAAAAGCAATGCACTTCGTACAATTTCAAATTTTGGTTTTCAAATGCGGAAACCAGTACGTTTCTTGCAATAGTGCTACAGTTTTGTCTACTCCGAAATGTCCAAAATCATTGTGATACTTATGAAATAAATCCTGCTCCATCGTGCGCGGAACAAAAAATAAAACATGATTACCCCATTTCCGATATACAAGATCGTTTCGCATTTCGTATAAATTATCCTGCTCTTTCTCCAAGTGTGTCCTCAACTCTTTAATAATGGGATCCTGCGTTCGATAAACAGCTCAAATTCGAATGTGTTAGCTTCGACCACCAGAATACCGTTTGCCTTGCTTAATGCGTCTACGTGTTGCATCCTTTTCCCTGGTCTATGCTTCATTGAATATTCAAAATTTTATAATTCTAGGGCCCAACATGCGATTCTTGAGTGGATATCTTTTTTATTCAAGGTCATAACTAGTGCGTTGCAGTCGATAATTATTTTAAAAGAAGTACCCTGTAAATATATTCGAAATCTTCTCAAAGCGTATATTATTGCGAGTGTTTCAAGTTTATAATTATGATAACATGATTCGACTTCAGTGGCTTTCTTGGAGAAGTAAAAGATCGGATGAAATTTCTTATTCGACTTACGCTGTAGTAGCACTGCTCCGAAACTTTTCAAGCTCGCGTCGCAGTGGAGCTCCGTTTCATCAGTTGGACTGTATATGGATGGATTGGTGTCGACATCAATTTTCCTTTTAAAAGTTCAATCGCGTCTTTCTGTCTTGGACCAAACTCGAATACTTACCCCTTTTTTTGTCAAATCATATAAGATAATCAGCAAAAAATCTTTTATGAATTTTCTGAAGTACGAGCATAAGCCGAGGAAACTCTGAACACCTCGGGCACATCTTAGAAGTCGGAAATTCTCTAATCGCTGCTATCCCCGAGTTCGGCCGTACGCTTTCTGTTGAGATTACATATCCTAAGAATTCGATCTCCTCGTATAAGAAGCAGCATTTACTTAATCGCAACTCGAGTTTATTTTCTACTAGTAATTGAAAACACGATCAAGCACCTCCGAGTGATTTTTCAAAGTCTCTGTCGCGACAAGAAAATCATCCATGTATACTACAACATCACCGTTTCTAATTAAGTCATATAGAATCTCATTGAGTTGGAATCAAAGCGTTGGAATCGCGCTGGCACATTTTTGAATCCAAAAGGCATCTTCATATACACAGTGCGACAAATATGTTCCCGGACACGAACCACATCTCAGCAACCAGTGGCGACATCTGTGCGTTCAAACATGCATTTTAAAGGTTGAACATTTTGCTATCATCTGTCAAAGTTTCATTCATTTTGATTGACATATAACGAAGATATGACAGTTCATGTTAAACAAGATTTTGATCGAGGTAGAAATTTTAATATGAAACAAAGAGCAGTGATTAAATTTAACGCAAAACTTGGTAAAAGTGCATCAGAAACATTTTCTCATGATTGGTTAGAAAACGAAAAATATAAATTTTGGATTAAAAAAGTTCCTAATGATGATAGTTCATATTTTTGTATTCCTTATAATAAAATGTTTTCTTGCTCATTACGAGTTTTTAAACATGTTGAATCGAAAGCTTATCGAACTAACATGGTAAATAATTGCTCTAAATATCATTGAAAAGGAATCTCGTGAATTGAAATTTTGCCATTTATGACTTGAAAATAAACAATTCAAACCATGGCTGCACAATCCCAAACGATCCTTTCAATTGTTTTTGCTCCTTCTGCAACCTAAAGCTTCGATGTGGTTCCGACAAGCTTATGCGGCTCAACTTATTCTGACAACAAATAACATGTTTCGGAGTATCGAAAAAGGGGCTTCAGCGTAGATTTGAATACGCATGACGAAGAACCTGTATCTTTTAAAGATCGAAAAAAATCGCGTGCATTGCAGCAGGGTACGGCCCAGCAGTGTAATTTAACTAAATTTTTTATTATTTTTATCATATTTTACCTGCCTGGCCTCAAGAAATGGATGCGATAGTGGTGGAGTGCGTGAAACAGTGATCAATGAACTTAGTGGATATACTCGGACTTTGGCGCGAATACTGAGCCTCCTGCGTCGTCGGCGGCCTACCGGGGTAAGTTCCATGCGATAGAGCGAAATTTCAGCTTTAATTTCATATATAATAAGTATAAGTTCCATTTCATAATACTCGTGCAATAGCTGAACGCATGGAACATGACGGCCGCCGCGGCGCAACATCTGCGCGCGGTACCTGACGCATCCGCCGCTGACAGCCTCAATGCAGCATAATTTGCTGTTAACGTTATTGTTATTTATTTATTTAATTTATTTTAAACTATTTATTACGCCGGTCATCAGTATCTATCGCCGGTACACTACGCACGCATCGTGTACCGGAGCACACGGGCTGTCACGGCGACTGCATGCGCGATCTAGTTCAGAGAATTTTATAGATTATTTATTTATTTATTTATTTATTCATCTATATCGAGTGTGAGTGATCGCGTTTTGCCGAGAAGCGATTTTCGTATAGTAATACGCGCCGCGTTCATAAGTTAGTGTGCAGTGTGCGTGACTGTCGTCGCGAAGATTCTAGAACATTCTATTTTATTTATTTATATTCTCTCCAAGTTCAAATCTCGGTTAAATTCGCTAAAAGTTCATAAAATCATCATTTTCGGGAGTGCGTTCCAAAAATCATCAGATAAAGTTCGTTCTTAAAACCACTTTCATCGACCCGCGTTCCGAAAACTAGACAGCCACGTACAAGAAGCATGATTGGTTAGTACACTGCCGCGAGTGCAAGTAACTATTTTAAGTGCTATTATTGTTGGAAACTATACTGTATTCGCCTTGTGGATCTGTTATCGCGGGTGCACTTGATTTTAAGTAAACTTGTTAATTTTCTTCTTTTCTTTTTTTTTATTTTTATTTTTTCCTATATAAGTATATAAGTAGTGCACTCGCCATGGCGGATCCACAAATCCACTACATAGACTACCCCCGCTGCCTCCTCGAGTTAAATGTATTAAATGCTTCGGTGCTGAGGGAGCAGGAAAAGTTAAGGGGGAATACAGCGACCCGCCGCATTTAGCGAAACATTTAAAAAAGTGCCACCCGGGAGACACATTAAGTTACAAATGTTCAATCTGCGATCTGAGGGGGACGGGTAAATACCCCCTCAGAGACGTTAAATTACACTATGCCGAATGCCATGTGTCTCCCGCGGTGGATGCGGCGGGTCCAAGCACTCGCGGCAGCCTCGGCGAGTGCAGTGGTGCGGGCCAACCAATGGCCGTGCGGCTAAAGCGACCACGCGATTGACGGAGACGGTTGGGGGTACGGACAAGTGCCGTGCCGCAGCAACGGGATCGCGGCAACTCACGCTACCGTTCGCAGCCACCCCTTCGCCATCCACAGCAGCCGGTGAGGCAAGGGCCCCAACAAGGACGTCAACGACACCGACGAGCAGGTCCCCCTCATATGCGGCAGTCACTGCGGGCCCACCAATGAGGACTACAACAACATCCACTACCGCCCGCAGTAGGACTGTCGCAAAAGGCGCCGCGCCCAACGCAACGACGACGACAGCCAGGAGATCCGGCGAGGCCGCCGCAACGAGGAGGCCGCCGGCGACCGCCACGGTGAGTAAACCCCGTGTGTTGTCGGTAGAAGTAGTACGGTTGTCTGTCGACGAAATCCAGCGAGCAGGCGTGCAAAACGCGGCCAAACTAGCACGTGCTCCCTCTCACCTCCCGCAGAGAACATCACCGGAGGCGGGGGGTCCAAGAAGAACGGGCGCAAAGGAGAAATGCGGAGAGGGAGCGTACAAAAAGTTGCCCGCAAGTACAAATTCGATTTCATCCAGGACGAGGCGGGCAACTAGCGTGCCGGTTGAGAAAAGCGAAGGCACGGCAAGACGGGAGCGCGTCTCCCCACACTCTCCTCCCAAAGGAATTAACATCTTTCTTTCATCGACATCAGAGGAGGAGGGCACACCAGCCCGGCGGTGTGGGGAGACTGAGATTAAGAAGAAAAAAGGTGGCCGGACCATCCCCAAAAACAACATCCAAGGAGGGGGTGGTCACAAGATCCAGGCGGTCCACCAGCGCTCCCGTCGAGAAGAGTGCCTTGAGTGCACGCCTGACGGCTCTGGACCGAACATCGTCCAGAGCGACAGGCAACCCGATGTCGCAAAACGCAGGGGGCCTTTACACCAATAGAGGCTTTACACCAACCGGATAGGACGCCCCCTGCAAGGCTCCCCAGCCTGTCTCCGTCCACCAGAGACAGTCCAGCGGGGAGCCTAGGCGAGATACGGACACCCATCTCGCCTGCGACGTCGCTACCGACAACGCTCACCACATGCACGGTGACGACGACCACCTGTGGAAGCCCCATAACATCCACGGGCTTCACAGGTGGCGTGGGGAGGCTGATGACATCTCCGAGCCTCCCCCAAACGAGCATCCTCCCGACCATCGGGGAGGAAGGAACGTCACCGTGCGTGGCGGTCGTCACACCACCATCCGTAGGCGACAGGAGCACGTCCCCGCTCATCCCACCAAGGCCAGCGACACCGGAGCCTGAGCGGAGACAAGAGGAGCGGCGGCTGGAAGGCGCGGCGCGGACACCTACAACACCCGTCGTCGAGGGGGATAACCAGTGGGGTGGCCAGTGGACGGTGAGCGTGAGGAGAAGAACGAGGAGGTTGTAAATACACAATACGTCCCCCCCCCCAACTCCGAGTCCCCGCCAACCGCGGGACCATGCAGCCCGCGCTCGCGATCGTTCGGTACGCTCACGGGAGGAGGGTGCGCGTCGGGGCGTGAGGGGAAGTGAGCGTCCGGAGAGAGAGGGCGCCGGTAGGCCGGGGTCAGCGTCGGCTGACCCCGGAGCGTCGGGAGAAGCACGCGAAGACTGGGTGCGTGAGGCCAAACGCTTGCAGGCGCTGTACAGGGCAGTGCGAGAGATGCTCCAGGGACCTGCCGATCAGTGCCAGGTGCCTAAACGTCAGGTTCAAGAGTATTTCGAGCGACTGTACAGCGACGGGGAAGACCTGGCTGGCGCCGGCGTGGAAGCCGAACGCCCTGACCCCTCGAGTCCGCGTGAGGTGTCTGCGATCCTGGGTCCGCTCGCGGAGCGAGAGTTGGACCGTCGGCTCCGGCGTATGAATAATTCTGTGCCGGGTCCCGACGGTGTATCCTACCGTGACCTTCGTGGGGCGGACCGGGGAGCGCGGCTCCTCACAGCGCTCTACAACATCTGCCTGCGGCTCGAGGCAGTCCCCGCGTCCTGGAAGACCTCCAATACGGTGTTGATACACAAGAAAGGAGACCGAGGCATGTTGGAGAACTGGCGCCCTCTCGCTCTGGGGAACACCGTCTCCACTCTTCGCCGCGCTCTTGGCCGACCGATTGACCGACTGGGCGGTCACTCACGGGAAGCTCTGCTCCGCGCAGAAGGGCTTCCTGCGGGACGAGGGGTGCTACGAACACAACTTCGTCCTGCAGGAGGTTTTGATGCACGCCAAGCGCTCTAAGCGCCAGGCGGTCGTCGCGTGGCTGGATTTGTCCAACGCGTTTGGATCGATCCCGCACGCGACGCTTCTAAGATCCGCGATGCCACGGGTCTCATAGCGATATGGGACTCCATGTACGATGGTTGCACGACGAGGGTGCGAACCGCCGAGGGTCACACAGCACCCATCCCCATCCGGTCGGGCGTCCGCCAGGGTTGTCCGCTAAGCCCAATTATTTTCAACCTGGCCATCGACTCAGTCGTCCGTGTGGCGGCCGAGACGAATGACGGGTATTCCCTCCACGGGAATACCTGGTCGGCTTATGCGGACGACATTGCACTACTGGCCCAGACGCCCGAGCGGATGGGGAGGATGCTAGCCTCTGTGGAGGCGGAGGCAGCGTCGGTGGGGTTGCGGTTCACCCTGCAAAGTGTGCCACCCTGCACGCCGGTGCGGGGAATGGCGGCAGAGTCCTGCCGACGCCATTCCAAATCCAGGGGGTGACGATCAATCCCCTGGCTCAGAGTGAGTCGTACACCCACCTCGGCGTTCCAACGGGGTTCTCCGTGAATCAGACGCCCTACGCCGCCGTCGGGGACATCGTCTCGGACCTGCGCGCTGTCGACCGCTCACTCCTTGCCCCGTGGCAGAAAATTGAAATGCTGGGGACTTTCATCCTACCCAGGCTGGACTTTCTGCTCCGGGGGGCCAGAGTGTTCAAGGGTCCCCTCACGGCTGTGGACCTTAACATCCGAAAGCACGTCAAATCCTGGCTCAACCTCCTTCAGTGAGCAAGCGCGGAGGGAGTCTACATGCCGCCCCGCTGGGGGGGAGGGATGTGGACTCCTGCCGCTCTCTGACCTCGCCGACGTCCTCACAGTTGCCTACGCATACCGTATGTTAACGGTGCGCGATGGCGCCGTAAGGGAGTTGGCGTGGAAATCGCTGAGGGGAGTGGTTGGGCGCAGGATCGGCCCAGGTTGGAATGTCGAGGGCCCAGGGGGGCAGCGATTAAGATTCCGTCTGAAGCGCGCGGTCAGGTAGTGAATCGGTTGCGCTCAGCTGTAGCAGAGCATTACGCAAGTAGGTTGCTTAGCAAGCCTGACCAGGGTAAGGTCTTCGAGGTGTCGTCGCGGAGCCGAGTAAACAATCGCTTTATCCGCGGCGGTAGCTTCACTCGCTTCGCTGATTGGCGCTTCATATATAAGGCCCGTTTAGATGTTCTTCCTCTCAACGGCGCATGACGTTGGGAGGAAGAACATCTAGTGACAAGCGCTGTCGGCGATGCGGTGAGGTATCGGAGACACTACCCCATGTGCTCTATCACTGCGGCATCCACTCCGCCGTAATACAGCTGAGGCACGAGGCTGTCCTGCACCGCCTCTGGAAGGCCACTCGCCTTCCAGGGGTAGTGCGGGTTAACCAGCGGGTGGAGGGCGTCAGCGACGAATTGGGGGCGCTACGACCTGATTTCGTGGTCAGGCACGAACCCTCCAAAAGTGTCGTCATTTGCGACGTCACAGTGCCATTCGAAAACCGCTGGACAGCTTTTGAGGAAAATCGCCAAATATTCGCCTCTGGCAGAGGAGCTACAGCGGCGAGGGTACCGTGTCGTCGTGACGGCCTTCGTCATCGACGCCCTCGGCTCGTGGGATCCGAGGAATGAGGCAGTGTTGAGACTGTTGCGGGTTGGCAACCAGTATGCAGCTATGATGCGGCGCCTCATTGTTTCGGATACCATTCGCTGGTCACGGGATATATATGTGGAGCATGTGTCCGGCGCTCGCCAGTACTTGGCTCCTTCTGGGGATCTTCTCGCGACGCCGCCGAGAGCGGTTCGTCGACGCTGGCTCACCGAGGAGAGAAGCACACAAGACGCGGCGCGTCGTGGTTCGAATAGTGTGAATGTCGCGTAACTTATTTTGTCCTTGTCTTGGCCCCCCCTTTTTTAAACCAAGCAGGAGAGAGTGGCCCAATGTCCAACTATTTCATTTTTTTTGCTGTGATACAAGGGCGCTACTCGCCATGTGATACATATTTTTGTCTTTTTTCTTTTTTTGTATTTTAAGACTGTTGGACGAGCCCCTCTCTGCTGATTTTATTTATTATATTATAGTTATTTTTTATGTCTTACACTTTGTATCTTTTGACTGCTTCTTAACTATATTTTTACCTTTCTTTTTTCTTTCCTATTCTTTTTTCTGTTCTCCTTCTTTCCTATTCTTGCTATTTTAAGTATTTTTGTACTCCTTTCTTTTTACTCTTTTAATTATTTATTTTTTCTTTCTCTGTTGTGGGGCCCTGACCGTTCGAGTGTGAATGCCGCGTTAAATCATATTGTATTTTATTCGAGTGTACATGTGCGTGATCTATCTATTTTATTTTTACATAATTTATTGCCGCTTGCGCTCCTCCGGGACTTTTATTCTTTGACGATACTACTGTAATATCCCGGAGGAGCACGAATTCTGTGACGACATATCTTCCCAGCATGCGTGCTGGGGAGATCAACATGTGATATATTTGCGCAGGCTAGGGGGCTTCCCCTCAGCCTTTTAGTTTTAATTGCCCATGCGGAGGGGTGGGCTCTTGTCCCCCGCAATAAATATATACACAGTGCGACAAATATGTTCCCGGACACGAACCACATCTCGACAACCAGTGGCGACATCTGTGCGTTCAAACATGCATTTTAAAGGTTGAACATTTTGCTATCATCTGTCAAAGTTTCATTCATTTTGGTTGACATATAACGAAGATGTGACAGTTCATGTTAAACAAGATTTTGGTCGAGGTACAAATTTTAATATGGAACAAAGAGTTTTAAAGCGATTGATCGAAGTTTTAAAGCAATTGATCGAAGTTTTAAAGCGATTGATGGGCAGAATTCATCGTATTCGCCCCGAATATCGTGATCCAGAAGATTGGTCTTTGTTGCATGATAATGCACCGAGTCACACTTCATTGATTGTCCATCAATGTTTGGCTCGAAATCGTGTCTCTGTGTTAAACCATCCATCGTATTCACCTGATTTGGCCCCCTGCGACTTCTCATTATTCCCAAAATTGAAATTGAAATTGAAAGGACGCTTTTTTGATGACATTCCGACCATCCAATCAGCTTCTACAGGCACTAGAGGCAATTCCGCAAACTGAGCTAGAACATGCATTTGAATCACTATTGAATCGCTGTAACAAGTGTATTGAAGCCAGAGGAGAATATTTTGAATAATAAAACTAAAAAATATGCATATTGTTGATTCAATTATGATTTTCAGGCCCTGTCCGGGAACATATTTGTCGCACTGTGTATATATGTTTAGCACGCGGCTTAGCCGCTTTTTAATTGTTACCCCAGAGGGGAAATGTCCCTCTACATGATTAATAATTAGTTTAATAGTTACGATGTTAGATGCTTTTTCTCTTTCTCTTTCCAAACAATAGTGTGCATTCTTGTAAAAGTTATTTACAGTTACAATATTTTTTTTCATCACTTGCTGTTTTTTCTTGATTTTATATCTTTCTTTAATTCTTTCTTCTGTATTTTTGTATTCTTCAGTATGGAATGCGTAGATTCTAAGCACGTAAAAAGACGTAAATTTTCTCATGATTGGTTAGAAAACGAAAAATGTAAATTTTGGATTAAAAAAGTTCCTAATGATGATAGTTCATATTTTTGTATTCCTTATAATAAAATGTTTTCTTGCTCATTACGAGTTTTTAAACATGTTGAATCGAAAGCTTATCGAACTAACATGGTAAATAATTGCTCTAAATATCATTGAAAAGGAATCTCGTGAATTGAAATTTTGCCATTTATGACTTGAAAATAAACAATTCAAACCATGGCTGCACAATCCCAAACGATCCTTTCAATTGTTTTTGCTCCTTCTGCAACCTAAAGCTTCGATGTGGTTCCGACAAGCTTATGCGGCTCAACTTATTCTGACAACAAATAACATGTTTCGGAGTATCGAAAAAGGGGCTTCAGCGTAGATTTGAATACGCATGACGAAGAACTTGTATCTTTTGAAGATCGGAAAAAAATTGCAGAAATAAAATTTGCAGCATTAATTGTTGAGAAAAACATTTCATTTGAAACGGCAAAGTCAATCTTAAATTTCTTTCAAGACCTTGGAGAAGATCCGAAAGTCTTGAAAAGTATAACGATGAATCGGAATAAGGCGCCGAAAATAATAAAGAATGTTTTATGTGTTCGCGAACAGGAGCGATTGGTTGAAAAATTACATAATAATAAATTTTCTATTTTTGTTGGCGAAACATCTGACTAATGATAAATGAATGATGTTTCTTGTTCGGTACGTCGATCCTCAGACTTTAAATGTTCGAACGGAATTATTAGAATTAATTCATTTGGACGCGAGTAATTGTAGTGTCGAAAAATTATTTACAACTTTTAGAACCGAAACGTGGAAAAAACAAATTCCGTTTTCAAACATTCTAGCTCTTTCCTGTGATAACGCTTCTGTTATGACAGGAAAATACGAATCATTTAAAACTAAATTACAAAACCATTGCAAAAATTTGATAACGATGTCATATCCTTGTCACGCATCTGCATTAGTAACAAATGCAGCTTGCAGCGCAATTCCTGAAGCATACGAGGTGCTTTTGCGAAAAGTGGCATCATTTATCTCTAACAGTCCCAAGCGCGTGTATTTTTGACTAATTCCAAAAATCATTTAGTTTTGATGGGACTTGTAAGAAAATTTTAAAACTGTCTGAAACGCGATGGCATCATGCATGCGTGGTTAGACTGAACGAAAAGTGGGATGTGCTAAAATTTTTACAAGAAGAGCAATTGAGCATTTGAGAAATCAAAGTCAGGGCTTTACTATCTCTGATGTAAAATTCAGGAGGAAATATAAGTGTATCTCTTGTTCCTTGAGTATATTCTGGATGCATTTAACAAGTTTAATGCGTCTTTTCAAACTGAAGAAACAAAAATTCATTTACTTCAGTCAGCTGCGAAAAATCTTTTGAAAACCATTCTTAAAAATATTGTAAAGCACCATTATTAAATTTCGTTTCGGATATAATGGGTTTAATATAATCCTTTGCATGCGTGTAATCGTCTACCTCTTCATCAAGTTATGGTTGGAGAAACTTGCCAAGATTTTCTTGATCGATTGAATCAAGAAGGTCAAAGTGAGATTGTCAATCAGTTTACGACAATTGTTTGGCATTCTATAACATCAAAAGAAATTCATAACAAACTTTTTGTCAAGGATGAATTTCTGAGTAAATTGAGGATCTTTAAATCAAAATTTGCTCTACAGCAAGAAGACGAAAAAAACAGCCCGAACTACTATCATTTAGGATGTTCTTTTTATTGCCCAACAATTTGATGAGGAGATATTAAAAGAAGAATGGCAATGTCTAAAAAAGGATTTCATATTAGAGCAGAAAGCGATAATAATTAATTGACATTTTTGATTAAGCATGGAAAACAATAATGGCAACTAAAAAGGCAGATGGAAAAGTTAGATGTCCCGTTTTAAATAAATTAATTAATGCAATTCGATCTCTTCCAAAGTCTAATGCTGATACCGAAAGAGTGTTTTCCATGTTAACAAACATAAAAACCAAGAAACGTAATAAACTACATCTGAGTAACGTTCAATCTCTATACGTATTCAAATCAATTCTGAGGACGAGAGAAAATTATTATCTTACAGCATAGAGTTAAAAAAATTATTTTAACTTCAGAGAGGCTTAGTTACAGCTTTTGCTGCTTAGTGGCGGTTGATATTACTTCTTTTAACAGTATGTACTTATTTCTTACCTCTTTTTCTTTTTTAGTTTTCTTTTGTTTACTTTTCTTTGGTTTTTATCTTTTTAGCTTTTCTAACATGATTTTTCATGCAATGGATCGGTAAGATACTTCAAGTTGGTCTCTTATTCTCTGCTAAACTTAATGTATGAGTTTGGATTGCATTCCGATATTCATTGCGAGTATTTCAAATCTATAGTACACATTATGTGTACCATAAATTTTTAGTACTGATAATGAATATCGGAACGTAATATTGGTGTATATAAATATTAATAAAATTCTAGACTATTATGGAATTGTAACGTGATAATTCTTTATAAACAAACATGAAAAACAGATATTCAGAAATTTTTCAAGATTTGTCCATACGACGCTGTTTCACGCCATTCAGTCTCAGTTCAGTCCTCTAATACAACCTCACGCAATCCAGCACTCACATTTTGACACAGAACGTATCCTGCTCAAAAGTTTCTCTAAAAATTACATGCGGCTTCTCAGAAAAAATACGTAAATTTAAAAATTAATATTTTTCATTGATATAACATTCTTTCTAACTGAAAGCCACATCTCGCAATGTAGCATGAATGTCATCACTCATTTGGATTTCATATTCATTAAGGTGTAGTAACAAGATATCCATTATTTTTGCATGAAATTGAATAATAGAATGATCCGATTTAGGTAAAATATGCACCGTTTTGTTCGATAACTTATTGCCATTTTGAAGGTAATTCCATTATGCCTCTCTCATAGAAACCCTCGTCCCTATTGGCAAAAAAATGGGACAGTCGATTTTCACAAGCTTCTCTTGAGGCGAATTTTTCACCAGCTCAAAATCATTCGCCAGGAACATTAGACAGGAACAGGTGGTAATCACTTGGAGCCAGGTCCGGACTATAAGGTGGATGCATAAGAACCTCCCAACCAAGCTTCCGGAGCTTCTGGCGAGTCACTATCGATGTGTGTGGCCTTGCGTTGTCCTGATAGAACACAATTCCTCTCCTATTGGCCAACGCTGGCCGCTTCTGGGCGATTGCTTCCTTCAGACGATCCAATTGTTGACAGTACAGGTCCGAATTAAGAGTTTGGCCGTAGGGGAACAGCTCATAATAGATGATTCCCTGCCAATCCCACCAAACACACAGCAAAACCTTCCTGACTGTCAATCCTGGCTTGGCCACCGTTTGCGCCGGCTCACCGCGATTCGACCACGACCGTTTTCGCTTGACGTTGTCATAAGTGACCCACTTTTCATCACCAGTCACCATCCGCTTCAGAAATGAGTTGATTTTGTTGCGATTCAGCAGCGATTCGCAGATGGAAATTCAGTCCATGAGGTTTTTTTGCGTTAACTCGTGTGGCACCCATACATCGAGCTTCTTTTTGTATCCAACCTTATTCAAGTGGTTTCAAACGGTTTTTTGTGCAATGTTTAGCTCCTGGACAATCGAAACAGTACTTACATGAGGGTCGACGATTTCCATTATTTTATCGACATTTTCGACAATTGGCCTTCCAGAGCGTGGTGCATCTTTGACATCAAAATTACCGGAACGGAATCGACGAAACCAAAATTGCGCGTGATTGGCTGTTACAGTATCAAGACCATAAACACTATTCACATTTTCAGCCTGGCTTGCGTTTTCGCCTTTATCGAAGAAAAACTGTAAAATATGGCGTATTTTCTCTTTGCTGGTGTCCATCTTTGACGCGCGCTCAAACAATACTGAGTCAAGCAATCACAAAACTGTCTGAGAAGTTTTTTTAGTACGAAATCTTATCTTTCTAACGCCATCTAGCATAACCCGATCGCACTTATACAACGCGAGATACAGATTACTAAAACTATCTATTGGAAAAATAATGGATTTCTTTTTACTACACCTTATACTTAATTTAAATTGGAACGAAGGTTCTCTAACCCAGTGAGAAATGACCGACAATTAAATGTGTAATCGATATTAAATTGACTTCGTATTCATGTCAATTTGATACCAATTCAATTAGTCATTTCTCACTGGGCACTTTTTATACCAACATTGTAAGTATCAAGTAATTCAAGATCGCCATTTTACCGAGCGATACGCATCAAACGATAACAATGGTGCTGTAAATGCAGCCAAAGGGCAAAGCCGTCATGTCATTAATCGTACAAAATATCATCATTTCTCGAACTGGCAGCCGCAGGTTCAAACTCAGAAGATCGTCGTCCAGAAAATGCAAGAGCCGACTGTGTCAACGGTGCAAACAAAGCAGTCGCCAATCGGTCATCGCTATTACCAATGCATATTCGCCGATCGCCAAGATGGTCGCTCAGTCGAAACAAATGGCTCCCACAATTTTCAAGTCTTTCCGTCAAAGAATCTCAGGGAAAAATGTAGATCAGGGGAGCCGCCCCCAATGACCTTGACCTTGACATATGTTGTCAAGTGACCTTGAGGAAGTTTTAATTGTAGGACGTTACTCGTTAAGAAGTTATAAACGAAAGAAGTTTAAGAAATAACTTCTTCTTTTTACTATATGAATTTACTGCTTTAAAGTACATTCTCTCTCCCCCTGCTTCAAGGGCGCACGACTCTCACCTTCGACTGTCACTCCTCCTGCTTCAGGGGCGCCCGACTCTCACCTTCGCTTCTCATTCACCCCTCTCCCCTGCTTCAGGGGCGCACGACTCTCACCTTCGCGTGAAAAGTCGTTGCCTTCCTAAGTAGAGAAGGAGAGGAGGTAAATCTCGCTTCGCGAGATCAATACATTGATCTTCGATTCCAATGTATTGATATATCTTTGTTTTGATTTCTTCAATCATTTTGAATAGTATCGATCGATATGTTTCAGTCAGTCAGATTATTTCGACACAAGTAAGACGCTTTACAAACGTTGAAAATGTATTTACATGAATTCATTAATATGACTTACAAGAAGGTAAGAGTCGGGCGCCTCTGAAGCAGAGAGAGCGGGGGGGGGGTGAGAATCGAGGGCGACCTTCCCAGGTCGCGTTCAGTTCAATATACAGTATCGTCAAGGAACTCATTGGAAGAAAAAATTGACCTTCTTATCAGAGGCAAGAAGAAAAAGAAAATAAGGTGGAAGTTGTCCCGTCGACTTCAACTCTCCGAGTCCGTTCATGACTTCACAATTGTCGACAGTACCAAACCTTCTCTTAAACACTCCAATCACGACGTCGTCGTCATACATGAGTTATCTGACGACTGAAGTAAACACGGCGTCTGCTAATTCATTCAGTAAGAATCTTCCATCTTTCGAGTTACCTCCAAATATCAACCTCAGCAGAACTTTTACGCACGAAGCGTTCCAATAGCATCAATCGCTCAAGGTTTCCAAACAGTTTCGCCGGCCCAAATGGTCACTCTGCTCGTTTCACAACTCCCTACGTTCTCTAGCGAAGATGACGACATTGAATCTTAATTGAAGAAAGTCGAGTTCACTGCTAGACTGTAGGTAAGAGAATTCTAATAATGACCGCTTCTCAGAAGTTACAGAAAGTGGCTCGAGAATGGTTTAACATGGACCCCGAATACATAATGAATTCGTGGCAGTCTTTCAAGGAAGCCATTACACGTCGTTTCCGTCGGTGTATCCCCTTCAGGGAAACTCGAGGCCAGATGTTGGAATCCTGATAAGGAGTCATTCCAAGGGTATGCTAAGTTAAAGCTATTGCATCCATTGCATCTTCTAGACAGCGAATGCATCCAGTTCCTGATAACAGGTATAACCAATTTTGCGATTCGTGCATCAGTTGCTACGCTCAAGCCTGATTCCATTAACAACTTCCTCGATCAAATGAGATACCTCACAAGTGCCTGCTCAGGGACAAAACGTTCGCCGCTCTCTGTCCGAAAAGATAGTCAGAAGGACTCGAAGGAGCCAAAAGATCGTTCCGGCTCTACCCACACCAAAAATTCATCGCTTGCGGCCCCAAAGGATAAGAACATCGTTTGCTCATATTACAAGGTCACTCCAAAGCCGAGTGTTTCAAGCTCAAGAAAAAGGAGCAGTCTACTACGGTTTCTCCGTCGACAACGTTCCAAGTTGCATCGGTGGCCACATCCAAAGAAGTCAATATGCCTTAAAGGAAGACTCCCTTGTTGGCTGCGTGGAGTCTCCGTGTCCTTTAATCATAAGTAGTGCCACAGTCGAAATTAATAAAATTAATGGTCGCATATGTAGTATGATTGCGTTAATAGATGCGGGCAACCCCATTTCATTTTTACAATAATCGGCTTACAAATTAAGTCTTGGTCAAGATTCTAGGTTTGACAAACCCGACGTTTCGCAATTTCAAACGTTAAGTGAATTAGTAATTAATGTTATTGGTAAAATATTATTGGTAAAAAAGATTTTATCTATGTACTCCTCAGTCGTCATATAAAGCCATCTTTCACATTATTAATAGGTCTACGTGGCCTACTCATGCCATTCTTGGTAGAGATTTCTTGATAAAAAATCTTTCTTTGATTAGACAGTTTACAATTCGTCTAGTGCAACGGATAAAGAGTATCGGATAAAATCTTGAGCTAATTAAAGAAGTCGCTTCAGCAGACATTATGTTTGAAGACTCGTCTGACATTGCTTCATTGAAATTAAACTCTGACTTCGGTAATCAAGTTGATGAACAAGTCCGTAAAATCATTTCAGAAGTTCAGAATAAACCTATAGAAAAGCCTAACAAGGATTATTATGTTAAATTGAAGAATTGACATACCGTTTGCATATCCTGCCAGACATTTCATTTGGATTGAGAGTCAGGAAATAGATAAGCTCGTTGAAGATCTAGACGCTAGAGATATAATACAAGATTCTACATCTCCGTATTATTTTCGTATTGTTTTAATCCGAAAGAAAAAAAACGGAAAATTTAGACTTTGTGTCGATTTGCGTCCGCTTAAGGTAATAAAACAGCACTTCTCGTTTCCAATTATCGAGGAACTGATGGCCCAATTGGCTAATAAAGAGGTATTAACTGTCTTAGATTTACGCGAAAGTTCTCACTCCATTAAAATACACTCGGACTACAAGTTCTTTTCGTTTGCCACTCCGAGTAGACAATTCGAATACAAAAGATTACCTTTTGGCTTTTGTGAATCACCAGCTGAATTTCAATGTCGAATTATCAGTATTCTACAGCCCTTAATTTGAGAAGGGAAAGTGCTGATTTATATAGAGAATATTTTAATACACATCGACTTTATCGAGGAAAATCTTCAAATTTTTAAACAGGTTTTGCAGTCGTTGTACGATCATTCATTTGAGATCAACTTTATGAAGTATCTCAACTTTTTAAAAAACGGATAGAGTTCCTCGACTACATTGTAGATAAAGACGGTATTACGTTAAGCGACAGGCATCTCACTGCCATAAAGAATTTTCGAGTGCTACGTAATGCGCAAGAGAATTATAAAAATTTCTAGGATTAGTGAAACTACTTTAAGAAGTTCATAATGAACTTAGCTGTGATAGCAAAACTCCTTTACGCTTTACTTAAAAAATCAACCTCGTGTAATTTTGATAACAATTGTTTTAACGCGTTTTAAAATCAATGTTTTAAAATCAACGTTAATCTCGAAACCAGTATTGTGCCATTACAATCCGAGGGCAAAGACTGAAGTCACTCAGATGCAAGTACCATTGCGTTGGCGGCGATCCTGTTTCAAAAACAGGTCAATGGAAATCTTGCTCCCGTAGCGTATTACAGCCACTAATGCGGCTGAAAGCCAGTATTACTCCTTTGAGTTGGAGATGTTGGCCGTGGTACGCGCCGTAAAGAAATTTCATATTTATGTCTATGATTTAGAATTTACAACCGATTGTAACGCGTTGGTTTTAATGTCAACTAAAGCCGACATTAACCCTCATATTGCTCGCTGGCAGTTAAAGCTCCAGAATTATCGTTACAAAATGATGCATCGGAAAGCTGAAAAGATGTGTCACGTAGATGCATTAAGTAGAGTAGTTGCCCCTTTAAAGACTATACCGCTCGATGTCGAGTTGCGGTGTAAACAACAGGCCGATTCATGGCTATGTAATATTGCATCTTTTCTTGAAGATTCAGAACGTGAGGACTATGGTCTTGTAAAAGATCTAGTCTACAGAATATGTAAAGATAAAAAGTCTCGTAGTACCTGAATCGATGGTATTCAACATAATTCGGGTCTATCACGAACAATGTGCCCATTGTGGACCAGAAAAAACCGTCCAGAGAATTTACACGAATTACTGATTTCTGTCTATACGTAAAAGAGTCAACCAGTACATAGATAATTGCCTCACTTGTCTATTAGCAAATACATCAATGCATTCCAAAGAAGGAGAAAATCATAGTCAGCTTATCTTAAAAGAGCCTATGAACACTCTCCGAATCGGTCCTTTAATTGAGTCAAATACCTCTTATAAACATATTTTATTGCTCGTGGATGTTTTCACACGCTTCACGTAGTTATTCCCAGTCAAAACGACTAATTCTAAAGAAACGATCTCCAAATTAACTTCAGTATTTAATACATTCGATAATCCATTTTAGTATTAGACAGAGGAATCGCGTTCTTCTCATTCGAGTTTTCGGATTTTTTATAAAATCGCGATATTGATCACCGCATGGTAACTGTCGCTGCTTCGTGGGCCAATGATAGAATAAATCAATCGTTTTCTTAAAGCATCTCTCAAAAAAATAATTGATGAGCAAATTACTTGGTCTGAAAAAATAACTAACACTTACGCTTTTGTTAATAAAGATCCAATTAGAAAATTGATTCAGGACTTACGCACTTTGTTGGTGAGATGGAAGCGGGATCATTTTATTGACGAACAAACATATCGTAGAT
Organism: Acromyrmex charruanus; assembly: GCA_017607545.1. Taxonomy (NCBI): domain Eukaryota; kingdom Metazoa; phylum Arthropoda; class Insecta; order Hymenoptera; family Formicidae; genus Acromyrmex; species Acromyrmex charruanus. The sequence continues at coordinate 551,062 of JAANIC010002508.1, forward strand.
TGCTTACAACTGATGGTGTTACACCTAGAGCTTACGGTTTGACTAAAATACATAAGGATGGTAACCCGTTTGAGAGTGATTGTTTCATGTGATTGTTAACAGTCCATTATATTGTTTTTCTCTTTTTTTTTACATAATTTAATTAGTGATAGTATACCAAAAGCTCCTAGTTACATTAGAGACAGTCTCCATTTGGTTGAGCATTTAAATGGTACTGTTTTTGATCCTGAATATGTTTTAGCTTCGTTGGATGTAGTATCCCTTTTTACTAATATTTCTATTGAGCTAGCATTAAATAGCATCGATAGGAGATGGGTTTACATCTCGGCGAAGACAAGCATTTCAAAAAATGAGTTTATTATTGCTGTTAGATTTATTTTAGATTCTATCTTTTTTACCTTTAATAATAAAACTTATAGACAGGTGTTCGGCACTCCGATGAGTTCACCGTTATCTCCGATAATCTGACATTGTAATGTAAGATCTAGAGGAAACAGCACTTAAAAAATTGTCAGTACGATCTTTGTTTTATTTTAGATATGTAGATGATATTCTTCTCGCGCTTCCATCTGATACTATCGATGACACTTTGAATATTTTTAACTCTTTACATACGAGATTGCAGTTTACCTTGGAGGTTGGTACAAGTGGCAGATTAAGTTTTCTTGAATCAGAGAATTATATTTGACATTTATCATAAAAAGACGTTTTCTGGAAGGTTCCTTAATTTCCATTCAAATCATCTTCTTTGCCATAAAAAAGGTACTATCATCAGTTTCATTGACAAAATTATCCTATTATCACATCCACGGTTCCAACAAAAAAATTTGATAGAGGTTATTCATCACTTTTTTAAACAATTGTTATCCTCTTCCCTTTATTTTCTCTACAATTGAACGTAGATTAAAGTTTCATATACATAATAAAGATATTACACATTATTCACGTGAGAAAGACAAATATTTTACGATTCCTTATGTCAAATCTATTTCTGAAAGTTTCTTTCCCAGTATGTTCTCTAGTATGTTTCATTGTAAATTAGCCTTTTCTATTCCCAACACATTAAAAAGCTTTATAAAGAGAGGAAAAAATAAGCTTAATTTCCTATCCAATCAGAATGTTGTTTATAAGATCTCTTGTGATGATTATGAGGCGAGTTATGTTGGTCAGACAAAAAGAAAATTGAGTACGAAATTACGCGAACATATCTCTGACATTAGAAAGAATACGGGTTCTCCTATATGTCATAACTGATCATCGAATTAATTTTGATCATAATTTTAAATGAAATGGTGTGAAAATTTTAGACTGCGAATCTTCTTATAATAAGAGATTGGTGTCTGAAATGATTCATATTAAAAGACAGAAACAGGGTCTTAATAGACAAAATGATATTGAATCTTTACCTACAAATCATCCAATCTCTTTCTCCTTCTTAACTGCTTTCCCTTTCCTATCCATCTCTTCTCTCCCTATTTTCTCTCCCCTCTACTTTATTTTCTTCTTCTTATATTCCCCTTCCTTTTTACAATAGTTTTCCATTTCAACTTTCCTGTCTTTATATGTCGTACTTTATTTTATCTCTTAGCTTCCCAGAGAGATGATCAATTTTGATTCCCATCCCATCTAATCGATTACACATCATTTTGACACACATAAGCTATTTATTCTAAATTTATCTGTTCTAAACTCATTATACATATACAATAAATGACGGCATTTTACTCTTTCTCTATCGACATTAATAACTCTTATGTGCATTTCTTATAATATCAAAGATAATTTTTGCCTCTTTCTTTTAATTTTAATTTATTACTTGCGACTTATTTTGTACCTTTCTTTTTATTGTTTGCGACTCGATTTGTACTTTTCTTATTATTTTTATTTATTCCTGTCGTTAATTTATTATTACAATTTGTACTTGCTAACAGAAACATGTTCGTCCTTATGCACACACACACTGTTCGGAGGAACACATTGGTGTCAACTACAATCGTTTGTTTGATTTTCTCTCAATTTGGAGCGAGTTTTATAGTTGATATTACGTCCGAATGCGAATTTTATTTTAATTTCTATATATTTTATCTACGTTACATTTCTATTATTATCTTGTCGTCACATTGAAAATGATCCAACAGGGATCGAAACGTTTGTTTTTGTTCACTTGCTGACTGTCAAATTATATTTTACGTTTTTTAATTTTATGACATGTTTTATTTCATTTTTAACTATTTAATGCAAATTGTTATTTTATGTTGATTGTTTTAGGCTCGTAGCCCTTTGTTCGTTTTATTTATTTTTATTTATATAAAGAAATGTTATATTATACTTATCAACTTATAGGAGAAAAATAAATGATAACTTTAATCGTATTATTTTCGAATCTTATTTTAAATCAAATCTAATCTTTATCATTTCCATAGTAAAAAAAATATAATATTACACAAATATAATACTGCAATAAAATATCAAGTACTATTTACTTAAAATAAACTTATGTTAAAGTTAATTTAAAAAGGATAATATTAAAGACAGATATATATAATATAAAAGGTGGATTTTTGCATACTTCTGTTAACTTAAAGATTATGTTATTCCTTTTTTAACACTTTAGCAAGTTCCAACATAGTTTCAATCTCTTTTTCTTTCAAACGCATTTTTTCTGTAAACATTTTTCTATTTTCTTTTTCTGCCGCTAATCTCAATTTTTTTTCTTATATATCTTTATCTTTCTGTAATTTTTTCATAAAACAATTTTCCACAGAAAATAATTTGTTCTTCTGAATTATTTTCTCTTTATTATGTTTATCATTTTTAATATTTATTATATTATATTATCTTGAATACTATCCTCAATGCTATCTTCCTTAAGAGGTCATCTCAAATTGTCAACTTAAAAAAATCGATTTTTTTTATTGCATTTTTTGAAAGTATGTACTATCGAAAATATAATTCCAAAATTACATGAACAAGCTCAAAATATTTATGTACTTTTAAACGCATTGAAGCAGGTACGCTCTGAGCGGTTGCTCTGTCCTTTATTTTTGGAATTTTCTATGCAAAATGGACAAAGAGAGAAAAAATGGCGCGGAGAGAAGTCAGAGCAGTTAACGGTGACTTGTTTGAAGAAGTAGAAGGCATATTGTACACTGTAGGCATCGCCTACATATTAAAGGTAAATAAAGTTTGTTTATAATTTGTACTACAAATTTTAAACGCGTTTTTCTCAAAACGACTTTTTTCAATGCGGCCTAGGAGATTTCTCGAAAACTATTTATCCGATTGCTCTGAAATTTTAATTTTAAGCTTATTTTACATATCTATAATTATATCCTGAACTAGAATTAAGTCAAAATATTAATTTGTTCGAATTTTATAAGACATAAACGACTGAAAAAAATCCATTTTTTTCAATCTTTTTTTCAAATAGCTGCCATTTTGTTATTTTTTGATAAAATTAATTTTTTCTGCGCGGCTATAGCCATTAATTAACAATTTAAAAATCTTTTTGAATTTTTTGTTTGAGATGTTCCAAAGTAGAGATATTTACTACGCCAACGAGCAATCTACTTTTTGAGGCATCTACTTTGATTACAAACAAGCCATAAAAAATGTATTTTTTGTTATAAAAAAATTTGTTTTAAGTTTAAAGAATAAAAAAAAGCACCATAAAAAGTCTATGATAAAAGCTTTTGTAGTTTTTGAGAAAAAAAATTTCGAAAAATCACCTTTTTTTACGCTGTAAACTGAGATGATCCCTTAATAATATTTTTATCACTACATTTGTCTTTTTGAATATCAGTATCTGCAGAAGTTGTTGATGAATGAGCTTCAGGTTCTAAACTATTATCTAGCATGCTAGTAAAAGGGATACCATGTCAAACGTTTCAAAAGCTCCCATGAAATGCTACTTTCCCCAGTGCTATTTTGTTTCTTTTTATTAGCACTATATGTTGCTAATAAATTTCTATATTTTATATCACACATACTTCCTGTAACAGCACTGTTAATATTATTTATTTCATCATAAAAACGAACGTGGTTATAATTCAAAACATATAAAAAGAAGAGCATAAAAAACCACTGCACAAGTTATAGTTTGTGATATTTAATTATCATTACATTAATTAAAACATTAGACGTTTCGGCCACAATCTGGCCATCTTCAGTAAATTCACAATATTCTTAAAACGCAGAGTTACATATAATTGACATTAAATTCAACCGTCGTATGATATAATTATATAAACGTGTTCTTTCATATGTGAAGATGCTATAATAATGTTACACCGCCAATTGTCATATCACGAAAAGTGTAGAACGAGAATTTCCAGATTCTAATTTAACAAATTTGTGTATCATTAATATCTTCTAATCGAAATATGTAAGAATAGAATCGTTACCTGTTATACAGCAAAAAAATATAATGATGAATCTCAAGTACATCCTTTGCACAGATGGAAATTTGTCGTAACATTGTGTTATTTGTCATATCATATATTTTACCACTATTTATATATATGAGTCAAAAGTTTAGAAAGTTCTAGAATTATTTATTAAATGAGAGAGGGATCTTTCTTAAGAAGAGGCAGATAAACATCAGGCAAACCTTCAGTGTCACTTTGCTTATTGATATCACTTATTTGGCCTTTTATGTATATCATTTTAGAAATTCTTCTTTTCATTATATTCTATTCAATTAATGATTGTTCTATGTCTAAAATTCTTATGTTATCCCAATCCAATTCATGTATCTCATTCAACTGGTGACAGTGGTGAAACCACTGACATCTCGGAAGTGGATTTTCTTATGACAGCCTTCTTTTATACGAATTTTTAATTTCCTTTTTGTTTGGCCAATATAAGAAGATTCACAGTTTAAACAATTAATTTTATAGACTACTCCACGATGGTCATCCTTAAGCAAAGGATCTTTTCCAGTTTTTATAAATGTATTCATTTTATTCATAGGTTTATAAGCTATATTAAAATGAATATGTGAAAGTTTTTTGAATTTTTCAGATACTTTGCTTAAGTATGGTATCGTGAAAAATTTTTTCTTTGAATTAGCATTAGAATCACATTCGTTATTATTTTCCTCACGATTTTGATCTAAATTAGTTCTACTTTCCAAGGTTTTTATTCTATTTTTTATTGTTGAAAATATGAATTTAAGAGGATAACCATTACTTAAAAGAGTGTGAATTAAATCAGAGATGTTTTTTTCATGAAATTTAGGATGAGATAAAAGCAAAATTCTATCTAATTGTCCAATGATTACTCCCCTTTTATGTACTAACGGATGATTCGAAAAATAGTTTAAATATCTCCCAGAATTAGATTTTTTATAAATATCGAAGATAATTCTTCCTTCTTGTCTCATAATTTTACGTCTAAAAAATTTTTTATGTCGTTTTCATCGCCAAAGTCAACAGTAAATCTAAGCCTTTCATAATATGAGTTAAACAATTCCAGAACTCCTTCAACCTTTTCTTTATACACCGCTAACACAATGTCATCCACATAACGGAAATAAAAAGACGAGATAATATTATTAGCAGTAATAATTTCTTGTTCTAAGTCTTGTAGAACTATGTTCGCTAATATAGGGGACAAAGGAGAGCCCATTGGCATGCCGCGGAGCCACACGCCAATCAGGCGCGATAAGGCCCACTCGCGGGGATAACGAACCCTGCGTGCGCCCGGAAAGATCAGCGCCCGGCACTTGAGCTGTGGCCCGTGTAGAGAGAGCACGCGAGAGGACGAAGGACGTCAGCGGCCTCAGCGTATCTCAGGGCCGGAAGCGCACCTGCGAGGGGATTCGGTGAGACGAGTGTCGCTACTGAAAAGTCGCCGGTTTCCGCGTCCGGGAGGCGTGAGTTTATCGGGATTCTGTCGGGTGTAAGACATTGAGTGCACGGGACAAAAATCTGTCTAAATATTTTTTTATCAAATTTAAAAAATGTAGAGTTAATTATAATCATAATTGCTTTAATAAATTCATGTAAAGGAATCGAAGTCTTATTTTCAATCAAGTTCCATTTACGTTCAATGCTTTTTAATACTAAATCAGTCGGAATGTTCGTATACATGGAGACCACGTCGAATGATATAATACTAAAATTTTTATCGATTACCTTTCCATTGAGTTTATTTACCAAATCAAAACTGTTTTTTACATAACTAAAATTCTTTTTATTACTATTATCTATGATTTCTTTTAAGAAGGTCGCCAGTGGATAAAAAGCACTGTTAATGCAGCTAACTATCAATCTTAGAGGATGACCTTCTTTATGAATTTTTGGCAGTCCATAAGAACTCGGAAGTTCGCCGTCAGATACATACAATTTTTTGTATAAATTTAGATCGATGTACCCCTTGTTTTTCCAATTTTTTAGTAAGTTACCGATTTCAGATGTTATTTTATTAGTGGGATCTTTATTTATTAAATTATATGGTCTGATGATTGAGAATCTCATACATTTTCTCTCTGTAACTTTCCCGATTCATAATTACTGTAGTATTACTTTTATCCGCTCTAATGATTAAAATGTCAGGATTCTCTGAGATGATATAATGAGATGATTCTCATTATATCATACGACGGTTGAATTTAATGTCAACTATATGTAACTCTGCGTTTTAAGAATATTGTGAATTTACTGAAGATGGCCAGATTGTGGCCGAAACGTCTAATGTTTTAATTAATGTAATGATAATTAAATATCACAAACTATAAACAATGCGGTGGTTTTTTATGCTCTTCTTTTTATACATAATTTATTTCCTTAGCAATATTTTGCCATAATTGCTTTTTTTGTAATCGGTCTATTAAATTTTGATTCTTCGCATAGACGTATTATCTACTAATAATCGAATTAAATTTTGTGTCCATTTAAAATTAACTTTTGCCTATTTCTCTTCCGTATTATTAATAGATAAAAAAATTTTATAAACTTTTGATGCATACTGAGAAGCGTAATATCTACAACAAAGAAACAACACGGTTTATACAAGTCTATAATAATACATATTGCATATAATAATAATTAATATTGAGAGTGTGAATAAGTTCTCGCCGTTTTTTTTGTGAAAATAAATCTTTTATTAAAAAACATAATGAAAAAACAAGTCAATTAGTATTGCCCATCGCTGAAGACAACTTTTTCCCATCTTTCTGGCAGCAGTTGAATTCCACGTCGAAAAAACGACACTTCTTTTGCGGCTATTCACGAATCGATCCAATTTTTGGTATTTTCGTATGATGTGAACTGCTGCTCAGACAGTGCGTCATCGATCGAAATAGATGGTAGTCAGAAGGCGCAATGTCTGGTGAATACAGCGGCTGGGGTAGAACTTCCCACTTCAGCGTTTCCAGGTATGTTTTGACCGGTGCTGCGACATGTGGCCGAGCGTTATCATGGAGCAAAACAATCATATCGTGTCTTTGCTCATATTGCGGCCGTTTTTCTTTTAGTGCTCGGCTCAAACGCATCAATTGTCGTCGATAGACATCTCCTGTGATGGTTTGGTTGGGTTGGAGCAGCTCGTATTACACTACCCCCAGCTGATCCCACCAAATGCAGAGCATGAGCTTGGAACCGTGTATATTCCGCTTTGGCGTTGATGCTACTGCTTCGCCCGGCTTAACCCACGATTTTTTACGCATGGGATTACTGTAGTATATCCACTTTTTATCACCAGTGATAATACGATGTAAAAAACCTTTCCTTTTTTGTCATTGAAGCAGCAGTTCACACGTGACAATACGCCGTTCGATGTCTCTCGGCTTCAGTTCGTACGTGGTACCCAAGATCCTTCCTTGTGTATCATTCCTAATGCTGACAGACGTTTTGAAACTGTTGTTCGATCAACTCCTAATAATTGTGCAATGTCGGATTGCGTCTGACATGGATCTTCATCAAGTAATGTTTCCAGTTCTTCGTCTTCAAACTTTTTTGATGCACCACTGCGTTCTCTATCTTGAAGATTAAAATCACAATTTTTAAATCGGTTAAACCAATCTCTGCATGTTCTTTCCGACAAAGCATGTTCACCATAGGTTTCTACAAGAATTCTGTGCGCTTCAGCTGCAGATTTCTTCTGAATAAAATAATGCAGTAAAATTCCCCGCAAAAACGATTTATTTGGCACGAAATTTGACATATTTTATGGGACGAAAAGAAAATGTTCTTTATAGGTTAAAAGAAAGACATGCACTGATTCTTAACATAGGTTATAGAACTTCAATATAGAGGCGTCATCATCTTTAATTATACACACAAACTTTTTATATCGCCATCTGATGGTGAAACGGCGAGAACTTATTCACACTCCCAATTATGTATTTAATTATACAAAATGTTTGATAAATAACGATAAATTTCTCGCATAGGAGTAGGACGGACTGAACTAAGTCGAAAAATTTTCTACCATTTTACAATTTTCACAATAATTAATAAGATATTAGTTATTAAAAATCATCAAATATTGGTTTTCAATAATTTTTTACTCGAGTACTATCAAATTTACAGAAAAACAAGCGAAAGACAAAAATTATTTATTTTCTTCTTGCAGAGCTCTAACAAATTTTTCAGAATTTTTTATCAACTTTTTAGTACTGCATTTTCTTATATTGGTAACTATTTTTACTATAAGAAAATGCGGTACTAAAAAATTCTGAAAAAATTCTCAAAGCTTTATGAGAAGAAAATAAACAATTTTTGTCACTTACTGTTTTTCTATAAAATTGATAATACTTGAGTAAAAAATTATTGAAAACCAATATTGGGCGATTTTAAATATTAATTAGTTGGTTCTTATGTTAAGACCGTCTTAAATAGTATCTTAAGATACGAATACGGCTTTCTGATTGATCATGACATCTTAAGATTGTACTTAAGACAATCTTAAATATAAGAATCAACTATGAATACAAGCCTTAATTCCACAAATTCGTTCAAGTAATCCAAGCTCCGCTGCAGATTTATTTTATACTATGAACTATAAAGCTTAATTTTTCGTTATATGGTCCACTTGGTGGTTAAGGGGATCCTAAAAACGATTAGTCATATTGTAAACAGCACTTACACACAGATTTACGTGTCATTGACACATTACTACATCAATATCTCACTCACGCATGTCACACATAAATTTTCACATAACAACTATGTTTTAATTAGACGTCTAAGTCCATTTTTAAGAACTTCACGTTTTCTTCATGTAAATTATTAGTTTATGGTATAAGGGCCTACCATTTCATAAGTACAGATTGCACAGCTTTTATATAAAACAAATATTGTTACGAGAAATAGACTAAAAAATGGTAAAGAGATCTACATTTCGAAATTTTTTGTCGTTTTCAGCATAAATTAAACTTCACAAATACGTATTAATGCGTGTAATTGAATCCTGGAAAAGAATTTTCAAATCAGTAAGAAAGCAAGAAAGTAATTGTTATACAAAAAATATATAGTTTAGTTGGTAATACAGACTTTAGGATTTCCTGGTCAGGCTTAATCTGACGTTTCATTAATGGGCTTCACAATAACATCATTATAAATGAAGCTCATTGGATAAAACATCAGATTAAATCTAACCACAAGTTATCCAGAAAATAAAAAGCCGAGCCTAAAACGTTTATAAATTTATATCAAACAAACATTAATCTCAAGTGATAGCCAAAAGGTACAAAAGCCGAAAGTGAATCTTATAATTTTTGTTCGATTTTTTTATGAAGTGGATAGTTTTGGACTTTCTATTTATGGGAATTTTAATTCTATAACGCCAATCTTCACCTCTAAATAACTTTATACAAGAAATATCTCCCAGATTATAATAGAGATATCTCCTGGATAAGGTTATCTGCAACTTATCTGGAAGTGAAGAAAGAATTAGACATAAAATTTTGCAATCTGTAAAGCCAGTTTAAAGATTTTCAGTGCACTGTAATTTCTGGTAATTCCTGTCACGTTAGCATCCCCTTAAAGGGATGCTGAAGCGACGACCGAACTTAATCGAGGTCGATAGTACAGACTTTTTTAAATTCCAAATTCGATAATAGTGACATCTTTCATTTCTTATATTTATTATATATCATTGTATCTCAAACGCATTCATCTGTCCTTATCTAATATATTGCAATGCCATCTAGTGAAAGATCAAACACCTATTGCTAGATACCTATTGCTAGATACTTTTTTTTCGATTTTAATATAAAGTCTATATATGCAGCACTACCAAAAATTTTGCGTCTACTTTAATCCTTAATCCTATAAAAGGATTTTTAATTCTGTTCAGTAAATTCGAAGATTTATATTGATCTACAAAGTCCCGACAATTATTGCTTTGTTTACTATTCCGAGTCTTCGCTCAGCGTTCGTATACATGTCGTTTGCACATCGATATAAACCTTTCTTTTGAAGCTTTTAAGTAATCATTACAGCTATATTGAATCGTGACGTCAAAAGCAAGAAATGACACATTAATTTTTATTACGTGCCATTTATAAAAAAAAAGACAATTTGGATAAAACAAAATGATGAGATTGCTTTAAAACATTTGTAAAAATGGACGAAAACTATGCTTAGACAGTTAATAAATAATCGCAAAAAATGATAAAAAGCACATGAATTAAAATTTTTAATTCTGTTCAGTAAATTCGGAGATTTATATCAATCTGCAAAGTCCAATTGGCCATTCCAGCATCCTCTTAAGAGAATTTCAAAAGTCTATTTTACGACCGACCAAATGCGATTGTTTTAACGAGATCATTGTTATGCGATTATTTTTAGTGAGATATCTTGTATTAAGTTTTTTATAATATTCTGTTAATACATTTGTAAATTCAACAATAAAAAATAGAAGTAATAGTTATAATGCTCGAAGCTAGATCTTTAATGCTTAACACTAGAACTATCAAGGCGGTCATTTTGATTGATTCGCAAAGTTTTTCGCTTGCCATTTGTGCGGTTCTTGGTTTAACTCAATTTCATTCCGTGACTTTTCTTAAATAGTAATAGTATTGTAAGAAGGCCGTACCCGTTAGCTCTATCATTAACGTATGATCGAGAATTTCATATTCTACGTAGAACTATCACAGCGATCAATTTGACCGAATGCGTTAAATCAATAATATAACACCAAATTATATAAGTTTCACATTCATGATATATATTTAAAAAAGATATTTTTTACGATTTAATTTAATTTTTTAAATTTAAAAACATACTATATGATAATATAAATGTGCGTATATATAAAAAATAAATTTTCTCCTTCCTTTGTGGACGACTAAAAAATTAAAACGTTGAAAGACCATATAAAATAGAGTGGTCCATAAGAAATTAAAAAATAAAGAAATATTTATGATTAAACGAAACCAAAATAAATTTGATGGAAGGCTTTATGCAAAAATCAAGATTTGCTACCCATAAATATACTAGAAAAACCATAAAATATTTCTCCATTTTTTTAATTCCTAGATTTCATTTTACTGATCTTGTGCAAATTGTAATCTGCATCTTACATTCATCAAATTTAAAAATAGAACTTTTCTGGCAGTTTTATATACCATTTAGATTGCATTCTTGGAGCAGCCTTCGTCAAACTGTACTGTACGTTATAGAAAGATTAAGTTCATTTTCAATTTCATTTGGTGACTTGAATGGATCAATCTTAGAAATGTACAATTTTACGATCAATTCGACATATAGTTTTTCGCTTGGAATCTCTAATTTCTTTATCATTTTTAAGTTTTAATGCATTTCTACCAGTTTCCTGGAACCAATAATTTTAATTTCTCTTTGCAATTTTCTTTCGTTAAGTAAAATTAAAATTTTTCTTTTATTAGCTTTACAATGAGTATTTCGCTCCAGTTAGTTGTAATTTTAGATAATTGATTAAATTTTGTTATATTTTCACTAGATATAATCTATAAAATTATAATAATTAATACGTAATAGACAGTTTTATTGTATATTAATTAATTTATTTTGGCTTTATTACTTTGACCAAACTATTGATAGCGTAAAGTACTTTAAAATTTTCCAATACGATATACACTTTATTTCAGCAACAGTTTGTTACAATTTTTAGAATGATATAAGCTGTTGTTACTGTACAATAAATAAGGCTACTGGCAAGTGAAGATAAATTGATAAAATAAGCAGTTTATTTATTTTAATGAAAGTGGCTATTTTTATGATTACCACTGTACATTAAAATCGATTTTTTCTAATTAAATAATTTTTATAGCGCATGAATATATTCTTTGTATCAGCGGTAAAAATGACCGCTCTAGTAGTCATAAGAGGTAAAAAATTCTGGTAGTTCTAGTGTTAAGTAATTCAATTCTGAATTACTATATGTATTATATATGTACATGTATATATACAATAATATGTATAGTAATTCAGATTGAATTATTTAAGCATTAAAGATCTAGCTTTAACCGTTATGGCCATTACTTCTATTCTTTATTGTTGAATTTTCAAATGTACGGTCCAGTAAGATTCTTATTGTTAAAGATACCAAAGAAGATTTGCAGGTTATCGTCGTGTTTTTATTTCCATTGCTAATGTCAATGTTTTGTAAATCTTGCCGTTCACTTCATCAGGACGGGGAGCTTCTGATACTGAGCTGCTCCTAAGGAGACTAAACTCCCTTTATGTAGATGCCCCTCCTGTAAAGGGGGGTAGGATATGTTAAGGTAGGGATAGGGTATGTTCACAAAACGTTGGCATTAGCAATGAATAAAAACACGGCAATAACCTGCAAATCTTCTGATATCTTTGAAGATAATATTCGTGAAAGTCTAAAAAGTGTTATTCTAATTGTTAATATATTTATAATATGCACTTTCATTTTTCTTCTTCAAATGTAGATATATGTCCTTTTATACATCAATTAATATACAAGATTTATCATTTATTTAAAATACAGATATTAACTTTTGGAGGATCGGAGACCCCTTTGGAGACTTTGAACCGTTTTAATTATTTTTTTAGAATTTGTAGTGTTTGCAACTCTTAATTAGCTCAAATATGTTGTAATTGATGTCCGCACATGTATTGAACATATCACACCAATGTACCGTGCATGGTGTGGTATGTTCTGAAGCGTGTATTAAGTAAAACATATATATTTTCATTATATTTTCTATATTTCTTTTATATTTTGTATACACTATATACATTTTTTGTAAAACTAAAGACATATAATGCATTTTTATCGATTTTGCCCTATAAAAATATTTTCACATACGTTTTTTGTGAAATTTTTACTCTACAATGATGTTAGACAATTAATTCTAACAATATCTAATAATATTTAATTTAAAAAATCAAAAATAAGGAATGTCATTTTTTTCTGACTGAAGATCCCTTTAGGAACTCGATAGTGGCACCACCTTTTTTATCACTCAATCCCATGACATTGACAAAAAAGTTTTAGTTCTTAAAATAAACAAGTCGATCAAAAACATAGCAATCCTCAGAAGGTTAAGGTTCATTATTTCTTATTTTAGAAAATGTGTGCTAAATAAAAGTTTCACAGTTTAAACGACAAATATAATATTAGGTGTTGGAATTAATTCCGTAGCGTTTTTTTAATGAAAGAATGTCATTTATTTCACATGAGCATTAAAAAATACATTAATGAAAGTACTTCCCATTTTTTAAATTTAAAAAATGGGAAGTACTTTCATTAATGTATTTTTTAATGCTCATGTGAAATAAATGACATTCTTTCATTAAAAAAACGCTACGGAATTAATTCCAACATATAATATATGCAACAAATTTTGTACAATATATTATACATTGTTTATAATATCAACATTATTAATGTCTTTATAAAATAAATATGTATAATTTCTTTTACATAATTTTATTATTCTCTATCATTCCACACATAAAAAACAAATTTTTTAATCAAAATTTTAGAAATCAATAATTAAGAATTTAGAAATAAGTTACTAAATATTTCACATGAACACAAATTAAAATTTAAATTCCATTAAATTAAAGTTTATTTAGAATTCATTAAACGAAATTTTTATTATTTAATGACAACTTTAATGTTTAAAAAATATTTATAATAATTTTAATAAAATTGAACACTTAAAAATTATAAAAATCTCAACATTTTCATAGAAAAAAACTGATTTTACATGCACTTTGTATTTAAATTCTAAGTAAAATTGTCAGTAAAATTGTCAGATATATGTACATATAAAAAACTAAAAAAGTATACGAACAGAGTACATTTTTTGTTCATTTCATCGCCTATAACAGAGAAGCTATAATAAAATATCTAAAAATAATGTCGACGTTTCATAAATGTTTTCAACTCGCAAATAATCATATTTTATGTATTCTTCAATTTATGTGCTGTCTCTAAAATTTCACGTGACACGAAATCTAAATGCCTCTTCGATAATTTCCTTAACAACAGCTGATCCCACTTGACATCTGTTTTCGAGTACCTTGTATAATAGCGAACAAATAGATTGCCTTGTATAATAGCAAATAAATATTCTGATTTCTTTGCTTTGTTACATCATCTTTACTTACAACAATTTTAATTTTATAATCTTGTTATCTCTCGTTATTTAACTCAATTGAAAGTTTTATGGAACATGATTATATAAGCATCTTAGAAGTAAAATCAATTCCATTTTTATTAATAAATTTTTAATTTTATTAATAGATTTAATAGTGGAGCAATAAAATCAGAACAATATAATAAAATTGGTTAATATGTATTTCGCGAACAAATCAGTAAAAGAATTACAATGGAAAAAATTTCGAAATCGTTATTTTTGGTACTTCTCTCTTATGTAACGCTTTAGGATGGAACACAAAAATCGTCCGTATACAATACATTTTGTAGAGTAATGCACGATATTTCACAGAAGGTTTCATGAAATTCTGCTGATTGGTTTTACAGCAACAGGGACTTGTTATCCACAAATAATTCTTTTTTTTTTTGCGTAAAGGATAGCGCTCCGAAATTTAAAGTAGTTCATATTACGAGCATAGTATATAATTAGTAATAAATTATAGTGTTAGTATTTTTGTTTTTATTATTTTTTTTTAATGTGCATTCTCTAACTTTATTAAAAGTCAGCAAAAAAAGTATCTCTTGCTAAATGACTAAAGCAATCAAATCGGGATTAGAGCAACAAAAAGAGCACTAAGTCCTCCGTATATCTCGTATATGTGATTATGGCATTCTAGCTTAATAGACATGTAAAAGTAAATAATTTATGGTTACAGTTTACGTCACTAGTAGTTTTACGGATACATTATATATTTTCAAAGAAAAATTACCAAATCATAAATAAGAAAAATTATCTTTTTGGCAAAAAATTCTTGTAGATTTGTTAGAACTTGAAAATATCGTAGATACTTATAATGCTATTAATGATATTCGTATTTAAAAAAGAATTGCAATAAAAATTAAGTAAATAAATACACACACACACACACACACACACACGCGCGCGCGCACGCGCGCGCGCGCAGTGACTACATACACAATAAAAGCATATGCAAAATAATTAAATTTATTAAATTTAATTATTAGAAAAGAAATCAATAAGCAAACATTGAAATGTTTATAAGGTGCCATTTCTGCTGAAACAATTACGAAAAGAATTCACAATTAAATTAAACTTAATCCATTATAACTAGTCCAAAAAAGCCGTAGTCTCCAGTAGAAAACCGGAGAACTGGCAACTGTGTTTATATAAAATATATATTTTTTAAATAATAATATAAAAGAGGGCTACAAGCCTAATATAAAAATTTTTTTAATAATATAAATAGTTAAATCATAAACAAAAACAATGGTCTATAACAAACCCAATCGAATTCGTACCCGATCGGGTCATTTTCAATGTTAACAAATTCGGTTATGAATTTACTTATAACATAAAATATAAAATATATATAAATAAAAAGACATATAAATTAAAAGGTCTGTAATATTTTTAAAAAATTAATAATGTTTCTAAAACCTAGGTTATCGCAATATATAAACGCTGTGTTAGTCCTTTTAGTATTTGGTAAATAATAATATACAATCTTCATACGCATCCAATGCTTCCAAATGAGTCATTAAACTTAAACGAAATTTGCAGTGAACGATATTCTGTTAAACATAGTATTATAATAATATTATAACTTATTAACAATTAAATTCACGTGTAAATGTCAATAATATAATATAAACACATACTTTCATTTTTTATTGCAAGTTTTTGCTCCAATATATATTTTTATTAAAATGACTACTTTTTCTGCTGTTTTGTTAATCAAGGTATTTATATTATATTATTGGCACTTACACGTTAATTTATTTGTTAATAAGTTATAATACCATTGATTGATTTTTTTAAGTTTTAACATAATAATTTAACAATTTACGAATCTTATTAATATTTACACATGAATTTAATTGTTAATAAAGTATAATACTATTTTTAACAGAATATCGTTTACTGCAAATTTCATTTAAGTTTAATGACTCGTTTGGAAGCATTGGATGCATATGAAGGTGCAAAAATAGCTTAATTCGGATATTAAATGTAATACTGTATGTTTTTTTTGGTCGATGAACACGATGAATAATTTATTTTAGCTCTACGATATACCTTAAGAAATACAGCCAGATTAATGTGAAAAATGACTAAATTTCAAATTCAAGGTCGATTTTAGCAAGATTCCAAGCGTTCCCCCTCAAATTGTAAATCTGTTCATCCAGAATAATCCTGTTGGAATTTTCTGGGACCTCCTACAGAGTTTTCAAAGTTATATTTAACTGGATTACAAAACGTTTTTAGGGATAGAAAACATTTTTTTACAAGTTCTAAAGTATATCGCTTTGTAATTTTGACATCCTCAAATCAAATGCCTCAATTTGACAATAAAAAATTCATTATAGAAAATGAAATGAGTACATAGAAAAAAAATACATAATATGTACTACTAAATATGTAGTTTATTTCAATTAATTAAATCATATTTTTTTGTATTATGTACCATTTCATTTTCTAATAGGTTTTTTATCAAATTGAGGCTGAATTTGAATTGAGGATATCAAAATCACAAAGCGATATACTTTAGAACATGTAAACAAATTTTTTCTATCCTTAAGGGGGTATAACACCTTTTACGGCCAAAATCGACCTCATTTTCAAGATTTTTTTTTACATACAAAGAAGTGCGCAATTCAAAATCGGGTTTTTGGGCTTTTTTATTTACATATTAAAGACACTGAACATATTTTTTGTTTTTGAAAAATCATCATGGTTTATAAAATAAACGCCGTCAAAAGAGGCCGCTAGCGTCGCGTATGTCTTGCTGGTGTACACGATTGTGGCTGACTGGAGTGACCTAAAGCAAAAATATAAATTGGTTCTTAATCTGTGATAGTTTGGCTAAGGTAGTACCGGTGGATTTTAAAAAATATCAATTTTTGAGAAAATGGCGCGACTTTGAAAAAAAAAATCCTTTATGGTACTACCTAGCCTTTTTTAAAAAGAATCACTAGATTTTTTTGGCAATCGATTTTATGTCAGATTTTTAGGCGAAAATAATTTTTTTTTCAAAGTCGCGCCATTTTCTCAAAAATTGATATTTTTTTAAATCCACCGGTACTACCTTAGCCAAACTATCACAGATTAAGAACCAATTTGTATTTTTGCTTTAGGTCACTCCAGTCAGCCACAATCGTGTACACCAGCAAGACATACGCGACGCTAGCGGCCTCTTTTGACGGCGTTTATTTTATAAACCATGATGATTTTTCAAAAACAAAAAATATGTTCAGTGTCTTTAATATGTAAATAAAAAAGCCCAAAAACCCGATTTTGAATTGCGCACTTCTTTGTATGTAAAAAAAATCTTGAAAATAAGGTCGATTTTGGCCGTAAAAAGTGTTATACCCCCTTAAAATTGTTTTATAATTCAATTAAATGCAACTTTTAAAGGCACTGTAGGAGGTCCTGGAAAATTCCAACTGGATCTTGTTCTGGGTGAACAGACATATAATTTGAGGAAACTCATTTGAAAAATCTTTGAAACTTTGCTAAAATCGACCTTAAACTCGAAATTTAGTCATTTTTTTCACATTAATTGGGCTTTTAAAGCGTATATCATAGAGCTAAATGAATTATTGTATCATGTTCAGCGATCAAAAAAACATAGAAAACCACATTTAAAATCCGGATTAAGCTATTTTTGCATTAAATCAAACATGTATTAATCCTCGCCTACAACATCGTGGTAAGGAAATCGGGCCAAACATAAGTATTACGGGTGAGAGTTGTACGTCGTTCGTACAAAGCTTAATACTTTTTTTAATTTTTAAGAGAAAAGTAAGGCAAAGGGTTAAAGGGAAAATCGAACTTTGATCTAAAAGTCATTCACTAGCGACCTCTAAATCTTAATACTTTTCGATAAAAATTTAGGGATGTTCTTTTAGCATAAAATGGAAGCTTTTGAACTGAGAAAACAATTAAGAAGAAATTTTTTTCTTTTTTCTTGCAATCTAATATACACGCACACGCACGCGCACGCGCGCCCTCACATACACATACAATATATATATATATTTTTTTTTCTGCTAATCTAATAAACGTTATCTTTTAGTTCCACCATAAATTTATCGCACGTCTGTGAAGCTGGCAATCTCACTACAAAAAAAATTCACTCGTACGTCATAATTAAGTGTTAAATTAGTGCTAATTTATTGCTCTAGTCCCGAATTTTGTGCTTCTTTCCATTTGCAAGAAATTAATTTCAAATGTGAGAATGACTTCACGTTTATGCTAGCATTCTTATTTCCTAAAACACACAGTAAAACTCCTCACACTAAAACACGTACAGAGTACTGTAAACAAAAAAATACAAATATTAAAATTTTTTTCTACTTTTTCACTCTAAGATATTACAAAAAAACTTCGAGAATTTTGAATTATACCAATATCGGTCACTATATGTACGTTAAACATTTCTGATGAGATTTTTTTAACTTAAACAATGAGCAATAAATTCGACGAGATATTCTTATTGTTAAAGCAAATAATTCGAGAAACATTTTAAGATCAAAATTGGCCCAGCAATTAATTGCGTTGATGTACTTTACTGTTGTACGCGAGTTAGCACCGCTACACTAGTTGACTTTTTTTATCTTAAACAATGAGCAATAAATTCAGAATCGAGATATTCTTAGAGTCTGTTGCTATATTCTTAGAGTCTGAATTTATTGCTCATTCTTTAAGATAAAAAAATCAACTTATAGTATGGCGGTGCTAGCTCGCGTATAAGAGTAAGTACATCAAAGTAATTAATAGTTGGGCCAATTTTGGTCTTAAAATGTTTCTAGAATTATTTGCTTTAAGAATATCCCGATTCTGAATTTATTGCTCATTGTTTAAGTTAAGGACTATAGACAGAGTAAAATTTAAAAAAAAATCTATTTTTTAATTTTGTAATATTTTTGTAATATTTTGAAAAATATATGTATCGAAAATACGTATGCCAAGTTTTAAAGAGATATTTTCGGAAAATTGATGGAGATACAAGCGGTTTTGTACGACGATGCGTAGCAGTTTTTGTACGCACGTTTTTTCAGGCCTTCACTCTGTCTAGCCCTTAAATAATTTCACCAGAGAAATGTCGCGATGCAAACGCACGTATAATAACCGATATTGATATAAGTATAATTATTCAAAGTTCTCGAAGTTTCTTTGCAGTATTTTAAAGCAAAAAAGTAGCAAAAAATTTTGATACTTTTATTATATATTTCTTATATTATATATTCTATATTATCTCTTATATTATATATTTCTTTGTTTACAGTATTCTGTATATGTTTTACGGAAGTGAAGGTGCTAACGTAACGTGAAGTTAGCACCTTCACTTTTGAAATTAATTTCCTGTGACGGAAAGAAGCACAAAATTCGGGACTAGAACAATAAATTAGCACTTAATTATAGCATAGGAACGAATTTTTTTGTAGTCAGACATATTTATTGCTCTTGAATTAAAAACTATTTAGTGGAAAATTCATTATGTTTAAAATCCGGATTAAGTCATTTTTGCATCAAATCAAACATGTATTAAAGAAAATCGAAACTTTGATTTAAAAATCGCTCATTAGCGACTTCTAAATCTTAACTTTTTTAATAAAAATTTAGGAGTGTTCTTTTAAGTGGAAGCTTTTGAGCTGAGAAAAAAAAGACCGATTAAAAAAAAATAATTTTTTTTTCTTGTCAATCTAATATACACAGTGCGACAAATATATGTTCCCGGACAGGGCCTGAAAATCATAATTGAAACAACAAATATGCATATTTTTTGGTTTTATTATTCAAAATATTCTCCTCTGGCTTCAATACACTTGTTACAGCGATTCAATAGTGATTCAAATGCATGTTCTAGCTCAGTTTGCGGAATTGCCTCTAGTGCCTGTGTAGAAGCTGATTGGATGGTCGGAATGTCATCAAAAAAGCGTCCTTTCAATTTCAATTTCAATTTTAGGAATAATGAGAAGTCGCAGGGGGCCAAATCAGGTGAATACCGTGGATGATTTAACACAGAGACACGATTTCGAGCCAAACATTGACGGATAATCAATGAAGTGTGACTCGGTGTAACCTTATCATGCAACAAAGACCAATCTTCTGGATCACGATATTCGGGGCGAATACGATGAATTCTGCCCATCAATCGCTTTAAAACTTCGAGATAATATGCACCAGTAATTATTTAGCCAGTTGGAACAAACTCTTTGTGGATAATACCTTTGCTATCAAAGAATGTGATGAGCATTGTCTTGATTTTTGATGGAACTTTTCGTACTTTTTTTGCTTGTGGTGAATTTTTTGACTTCCATTCCGCACTTTGACGCTTAGTTTCTGGATCATATTGAAAGCACCATGTTTCATCACCCGTAACAATTGATTTTAGGAAGTTTGGATTATTTTCTGCGGCTGCAACGATGTCTCTGGAATAATTGATTCTCGCTGATTTTTGATCGCTTCTTAATGTGTGTGGAACAAACTTCGCACAAACCTTCGTTTTACCCAAATCTTCATGTAATATGGTTCGAATCGTTTCTCTACTGATATTTAAAGCCTCCTCCATCATTTTTAGTGATGCATTGCGATCGTTTGCAACAAAATCACGTACTTTTTCGATCATTTCGGGTGTTCGAACCAAAATTGGCCGTCCTGATTTTTTGTCATCTTCAAGGGTCTCTCTGCCTTCCAAAAAACGCTTATGCCACTCAAAAACAGCTGTACGACCTAGACATTGACTGCCGTAAACTTGTTGTATCGATCGGAATGTTTCTGATGCACTTTTACCAAGTTTTGCGTTAAATTTAATCACTGCTCTTTATTCCATATTAAAATTTCTACCTCGACCAATCTTGTTTAACATGAACTGTCATATCTTCGTTATATGTCAACCAAAATGAATGAAACTTTGACAAATGATAGCAAAATGTTCAATCTTTAAAATGCATGTTTGAACGCACAGATGTCGCCACTGGTTGCTAAGATGTGGTTCGTGTCCGGGAACATATTTGTCGCACTGTGTATATATGTATGTATGTATGTATGTATGTATGTATGTATATATATATACAGATTCATTAATGTTAAAATAAATCCTTTTCAATCCTGAATGCATTTTTATTCATTTATAGGAATTGCATAAAGCAAATGTCTATGCCTTTTCAATCCTGAATGCATTTTTATTCATTTATAAGAATTGCATAGAGCATATCTCTATGCAATTCTTATAAACTAAACATAATATTAACATTTTCTGTGCACTGTGAATACTACTCAATTCAGAATTGTAAATAGAAAGTACAGTTTATTTAATTCAGTTAAATTCAAAAATAATATCAGCAATTTCTGTGCAACGTGAATACTGCTCAATTCAATATTCTGAATATGAAATGCAGTTTTTCAATCTAATTGAATAAAAAAAATTTTTATTTAAAAATAGACCATAAATGTTACTTAAATTATTCAAAATTATAAGTAGGAAATTTTTCGTTTTAATTCAACTAAATTCAAAAAAGTTGTAACGTAAAAATAATTGGACTATGTTCTTTTGTTTCTTTTTGATTAGAAGTAAAGTGGATCGATGTGAACATTCGCAAACCAAGTCGAACACAGTCCGAATATTAGGCTAATCATGCCGCGCGATATCGAGATTAGATTATCCGACACTTACTCAATGTTATCTCATACTTCAATTACAACTAGCTAAACTAGTAAGGAAATTATATAGATATAATAAAAATATCATCATTTAACAGATATAATAAAGTATAAACAATTTACAATTACTATGGCCCAATTGCAAAGTTACTTTGATTTTAAGCAAGACTTAAAATTCTCTTTGTCTCTTTTTCGGCTTTAAAACGAGACAGAGAGAGTTTTAAGTTTCGCTTAAAGTCAAAGTAACATTGGTGCAACCAGGCCATAGTAATTGTAAATTGTTTATACTTTATTATATCTGTTAAATGATATTTTTATTATATCTATATAATTTCGTTACTAGTTTAGATTGTAATTGAAGTAGAGAATGAATAACTTACCAATTGAAGAAGTGGTGTAGCGGATAACGTAAAAGATTCATAATCCAGAGATCCTAAGTTCGAATCCCACTAAGACTGCGTTTTTTAATACCAATTTGAAGTAGTTAATTTCAGGTATAATTACTATAAATGTCTTAGGAATAAAATTTGTAACCATTAAATATGAATGATTTTTTTTCGATTATTAAACTAGTGTCAGCTCGGATTCAATCCATTTCAATTCATTCAATCCATTTTCATGGATTTAAAGTACGCATTAAAAAAATTGTAATCTATTTTAATCCATTCTCGTTTGCTGGCATAGTCTTTCCGAAAATTTATACCGTTCTATCGGAATATATATATAAGACTTCTGATCAGACATATCGTTTTCAATGCGCTTATTCCGAGAACCGAATCTCGCATATATGATCCTATACGGACATTCCGAAAGTTTATACCGCTCTATCAGAACAAATATAAGAATCCCGAATCAGATGTATCGTTTTCAATGCGCATATTCCGAGAACCAAACCTTGCGTATATAGCTCTATACGGAATTTACGAAAGTTTTAATCGCTTTATCAAAACAAATATGAGACTTCCGATCAGACCTATCGTTTCCAATGCGCATATTCCGGGAATCGAATCTCGCGTATATGACTGTATAGAATTTTCAAAAGTTCTTCTTTTGGATGTCAATATTATAATGGAAAACATGATAGATTCATGTACGTCCCATACAGCACCAAAAATTTTCAGAATTTGTAAAATAATTAAAAAAAATTCGGAAGTATTTCAAAAATATTTCAACTGAAAAGTGAAATATTTCATAAAAGTTGCGAAATATCTGCAATATTTCTGAGACAGCTCTGGAATAGCAAAATGTCCGCGATCTTTGCACATGAAATCTTGTTGAAAAGTTTATAAAATATTACAAAAAGAATCTGCAATCTTCTTGAAATATAACCAATAAGTTACGGAAATAGCTTTGAAACTTTTTCGAAATATTATTGACCATAACCCTCTCAATCTGAAGTACTTAAATAAATTTATTAAGTCTTGTAATCTATTTACAGACTACAAAACACTTATATATTGGAATAAATTCCAATTAAATTATTTCTCAAAAATAGTATTTAAGTTTATTATATTCAAATTGCAAGTAATTAAAATATTACAATAAATATTATGCATAAAATAGTATTTTCATTATATAATTTTATTTAGTATTTGCAATCTCATTAATATAATATAATAAATGTAAATATGATTCCTGAAATATATTTAATAAAAATAATGCATAATATTATATAAAAAACATTTTATTTACATAACATAATTTTTATTAGTGTAACATTACTCTCCACATTACATGATATTACTTTCTACATTGCATAACATTATTACATTATATTGCTATATTGTGTACTATGTATAATGTATTGTAACATTATATACATTGTATATTATAATGTTGTACAATGTAAACTATAATATTGTATGCTATAATGTATTATAAGATTATACACATTACCTATACGGTACCTTTATTAAGTACAAAAAATAAATTTTTAAATCCGTTTTTGAATATTAAATTTGCTTTTATGTATAAAGTTTTGTATTTTATCTGTTTTTATTAGTGCAATGCTTCTCGGTATTTTTAGTAAAAGTATGATTTGTGAATAATACCAAATATAGAAAAAAGTTACAGAAAAAAGAAAAAAATAATTATAAAAAAGTTTACTTTTTTCTATATTCAACAATATATAATAATAATAAATATAACTGAAACTCTTTTGCTTTGGTATTAGCACAATATATACATACTTGTTTGAGATCGTTAATTCAAAAGGAAAGCAATGATTCTCTCGTTCTATTAACGATAATTATTGTTAGACGCATGCATGAAATGAGTTATAAATTTATTTCTAGAATGATCTCAATTCTCGCTAAGGTCATCAATTTGTCGTTTTACCATGTTCAAATTAATTCGTTACACACACAAACAACGACAACGGACCATCGAAGGATCGAGAAGAATTCAACTCGCGCACGCGAGCGCAGCGCTCCGACGAACACGTCACGCGCAGCCACCAATCCCACGCGCGGATTGTCGCTCGCGCATGACTGTTACGTCGAACATCGTTAGAATTGAATCCGAGGCGCCAATCAATTTTTTACAACGAATGCCACGCAGAAATTACAATCGTGGCAAAATTCCATTGGAGTTGATCACGAAGAGAGCCCAGGCCACGAAAGCAATAAATGCACCGATCGTCGCCGATCTCGCTCTCTTAGTGTTCAGAGTCTCACAGTTATAACGTGTCGAAAACCGCCGTGAAAAACCGCCTAAGTAAAACCGCCGAGAAAATCGCTGCTATTTTCTATTATTTTATTTCGATTATAATACGGAAAGGTGATTGTATCAGATCTTTTATGACAATTATTTATGTAAATTGAATTTGTGATTGAAGAATTTTGAAGTAAAATCTTTATAACGAAACGGAGTTCTCTTCATTGTCGTGTGCTATATTAGCCGTGTACCGTCCTCTCACTTTATCTTTACGCGCGGCGCAGTCCCGCACATACTTTTACTTAAAATACCGAGAAACATTGCGCTAATCGAATACAAAAAAAGTACAAAACTTTATATAAAAAGAAAATTACTATTATACAAATATTGATTAAAACATTTATTTTTTGTGGTTAGGTAATAAATATAATATGTAGCTAATGAATATATATACTATAATATAATATATAATATAATATAATATTGTATAATATATAATATAACTGAGCTGTCCAAGTATTTTTCGGTATTTTTGGACTTGAAATTGAAATGTGTTGGTATTCACGCCCATTACTATTCCTACTCCTCATTGCTGTTTTGTCGCAGCGCGCGATGTTCGATCTCTCGATGAAGGACACTAAGCTGAAATCGTTAAGGGGTTACACCACTGTAAAATTTTCAAAAAATCGATTATTTTTTAATTGGCTTAAAACTGAATATTTTCAAAATCCCCTACGTATTTCTGTAGCTATATTTATGTAGATTAAGAAACGATTTTTTAATTTGTTCTAGATTCAATCCTACGATACTTATACTGCGTGCCGCGGAGGACTTCAAATTTAACCACGCCCACGGAAACGTCTCTATCGCCGCCATTTTTAAACTTTTTACTGCGAAAATTTTTATTTAAATTCTTCGATACATGATTAAAAACATCCTTGAATATTATTATTTTATTACTCTTCCTTGCACCGAAAAAAAAATTGTAAAAATACGCTTCTTTTTCACAAGTTACAGTGGTGTAACTTGTGAAAAAGAAGCGTATTTTTACAATTTTTTTTTCGGTGCAAGGAAGAGTAATAAAATAATAATATTCAAGGATGTTTTTAATCATGTATCGAAGAATTTAAATAAAAATTTTCGCAGTAAAAAGTTTAAAAATGGCGGCGATAGAGACGTTTCCGTGGGCGTGGTTAAATTTGAAGTCCTCCGCGGCACGCAGTATAAGTATCGTAGGATTGAATCTAGAACAAATTAAAAAATTGTTTCTTAATCTACATAAATATAGCTACAGAAATACGTAGGGGATTTTGAAAATATTCAGTTTTAAGCCAATTAAAAAATAATCGATTTTTTGAAAATTTTACAGTGGTGTAAC
>JAANIC010002508.1:585930-610329 GCA_017607545.1 Acromyrmex charruanus
ACTTAATAAATAGTTCTAGAACTTTCCAAATTGTTGACTCATACATATAAATAGCGGTGAATATACGATACGACTAAGAACATCACATAATGTCACGACAAATTTCTATCTGTGTATTGTTTGTATTTGTGATTCAACTTTATAATTCTGCTGTAAAACAGGTAATGACTCTTTGTTTTTTAGTCTAATCAAAAGATATTAACGTTTCAATAATTTATTTTAAATTAGAATTTGGAAATTCTTGTTCTACACGGTGCATATATGACTTCGTTTTATTATTGGTAGATGAAGTAGCGTCGATTAGAAATAAAACACGTTTTTATAAGTATAACACACGACGATTGAGATTTATTTTAATTTGATGGATCACTGCATTCAAGAATATTCGGACAATTAATAACACACGACGGTTGATTTGTATTCCAACTTGATGTAACACTGCGTTCAAAGATTTTTATTTGTTTACTGAAGATGGCCAGATTGTGGCCGAAACGTTTAACATTATTATTTGTATTGTAATAATTTAATTTTGCAATAATAATGAAATAGCACATTTGATAACTTGTGTTTGTGGTTTCTTATGCTCTTTATTTTAGAAATTTATATATATATATATACACACAAGGTGATTGTAACATACTTCGTCACCCATCATGAGCAGGTAGAGTGAATCGAACTGAGTCGAAAAGTCATCTACCATTTTGCAGTTTACGCAATAGTTAATGACAAATTAATGTTTAAAGATAAGCCATCTCCGTTCCTCGCGGCCTGGCCGGCGCGCTATGCGATCGGTTGGGACAGTAGGCTGTTCTTCCGGCAGTAGTAGGCTGGACGCACGTATTCGCCTATCTTTAAACGACGCATTAGACAACTTTAAAGTATCTTTAAGAGTTCTTTGAAAAATATCTTTAAAATATGTCATAAAGAACTCTGAAGAAAATATCTTAAAGTTGTTTTATGCGTCGATTTTACCCGCTTATTCGGCAATTTTTAGAAACTAACTATTGTGACAATTACAAAATGATACAGGACTTTTCGATTCAATTTAATCTACTTTATCTGCGCACGAAAATAATCCCAAATACGGGACATCCTGAATATCATTTAGGATTGCATCAACGTGCACACCATTCTTTTTCCCATTCAATCTTATAGGAACCTCTTTTCATGGTCATAGATTCCTATGTAAAACCTTGTAAAAAAATTTTCTATGTTATCCTATATATACTACATGCTGTGTAAATTCTATAGTACCTATTGTAAGAAATTTATAGGAAATAGGCACAAGAGAAGCTATCAGCATCAGGAGCCACTGTGTGGCTCAGTGGCAGGACGGAAGTCTAGCAATACGGAGGAGAGACCAGGCCTGGGTTCGAAACGAGGAACGCCTTAATATTTTTCTCTGTTATCATTAATTGTTTACACTATACAAGCTCCTACAGAGGCTGTGTTCCAAAATTTATTGTCAGTATTGAAAATCTATAGTGCACATAACGAAAACTATTTTCAGTACTGGCAGTAAATTTGGGAATATAGTCAGAATCTTATAGTCCTCTATAGGAACCCATGAAAAAACCCATGGGAGTTTACAGCAAGATAGGAGCCTCCTCCTATAGGGACTAGTCGAATTTACCATGGGTATCCATGGTTAGACAAACCCATAGAAAAAATTTCCCATAGGAATTTGCAGCAGGGAAAAACTTGTCAACAATAAAAACAATAAAAAATTTTACTGGCGCATCCTAAATAAAAATTTATCTTTTATTATAGAAACATTTTTGAACAATGACTACCCTTTAGAATTTATTTTCAGTGTTATCAATGCAAAAATTAAAACACTTTCTCTAAACAATAAAATTAAATCACGGAATAATAACCATGAATCCATTAATAATAGTGTAAAATGATTTACGATTCCATATATACCAAATATGATAGAGAAATTTAAAAATATTACAAAAGACAGTAACATAAAATTCATCAACGTCAATTACTTAATTGGCCGTGCAATCGACTAATCGTGTTTACTGTTTAGTAGTATCAGTACAAAATTACTTCGTTTAAAAAGGATTAAAAAAGGCGCTAAGAAAATATGCTTCTCGAATAAAACCTAAATGTCCAACTCAATTAATAATAGTTTTAATTTTTCTTCAAAAATATTCTTATTGAAGGTTTTTTTATTCCAACCCAAGTAATAGCAACTTTAATTCTCTTTCAAAAATACTACACTTCGAAAAAAACTAATGTATCACATGAAAAATTAAAACTCAGATACTACAATCTTAACTAATCAAGTTAAATTAAGACTGCAAGTGGTACTTTCTTTTGTTACTTAATTCTAATAATATGCTATCATAATAATCATTCGGATAAAAAATTTGATACTAATAAAACTGGCGCTAAGTTAAATTTCACAAAATTTTATGTATCATTCGTAAAAAAGATTTGATATCAATAATTGGTGAAGTTGAATCCCATGTAATTCGGATACCAAATTAAATAAATAATATCAACTTTAATGATATGTATTATCCGTATAAAAGATTTGATATCAACAACTACACTGTAAAAAAATTTCATGTAAAATTACAAAAATTAGTGGGTAATTTTGGGACTCACTGTAATAGTTTCCACGCGTTTGTAAATTTTCTATATATAAATAAAATGAATTTCTTAATTTGTAATTAAATAGTATTTTGTGAATTTAATATTCGAATGTGTAATAATACAATTGCAAAAAGTATTGTTACATTATCATCCCGTAACTTTACATACACATTGTAAACATACTTCTGCAATCTGTTTAATTACAAATTCAGAAATTAATTTTATTTGTGTATCGAAAATTTACAAACGCGTGGAAATTTACTACTATTACAGTGGGTCCCAAAATTACCCACTATAATTTTTGTAATTTTACATGAAATTTTTTTTACAGTAGTCACGCCTGTAAATAATCTTTTTATGAAAAATATTACTTCGGCCAGAAATCGAACCCGGAACTGTTGCTTTTCAAATGTCCTCACTGTTAGAAATTATAAAGTTGAATGTCAATTTAATTTGTGATGTCACCACTCTATAGTCACACCTGTAAATAATCTTTTTATGAAAAATATTACTTCGGCCGGAAATCGAACCCGGAACTGTTGCTTTTCGAATGTCCTCACTGTTAGAAATTATTAAGTTGAATGTTAATTTAATTTGTGATGTTACCACTCTATATATAATATAGCTTTGATTTAGGACTGTATTTCAAGAACGACAAATAATCGACACGCAATTAGCTTAAATTGTAAATTGTATTATGTAAATTGTATAATTCACAAGAAATATTATTATAGGCGCGAAGGACTGCCTTAGCTGAATGTAACTTTTTCACTTACGTGTCCTGTAAATAAATTTTGATTTACAAAATTACTGTCTTAACAATATAATATTGCAACATGAAGAAATAAAAATTATGTTTATAAAATAATTGCTATATATAATATTTTCTATTAATGTTTAGAAATAGTAATATTTTATATTAATATTTAATATAAATTATTTTTAATTATGGATATGATAAGATTGTAAATATATAATTGAAAAGAGTTATATATGTTCGAAAAAATAATAGATTTGTAAAAATTTCATTTCTTTTATTGTACTTATTTAAACTTAAAGCAAATCGAGGTACATATTATGTGGAATTGTTCGGAATGGATTGTTTGGAATTATTCAATTATTTCCTAGATTTCTATTGTGTTTTCTAGAGAAAATGAAACAATTCCGGTTGGAATCTATTCCGATTTGTTCCATGATAGATATCCATGATAAGATGGCGTCATTCGGAGATAAGGCTTATGAGTACTTATTGTGTGCGACCGCTTGCACGTGGCCTCAGAAAATGAATATAAACTGCCTGTGTATGTGATACCTGTGTATTTGGCAATTCACAGAACTCCGAAGCCTGTCGGAATTTGTGAATATTCGGCTCGAAGGACCAATGTTAGGGAAAGGACCTTGGTGTCCTCGTTGCGTTACGTAAAACGCAGTTTTCTCGTAGTCCGAGACCTGGGTCTCATACCTTGTGGCTTGTCCGAAGGAATTCGGCTGCATATGATAAAAGAATTTTACTTTGATATAAAATACTTTATTATTTCTTGAATTGCACTCGCGTCGTATACTATCAGGTCAAAAGAATAAAAACGGTTTGTGCACCGGTCAAGTATGTGTTAACAGCAAGGAGATCGCACACGGAAGCACCGAAAATCTGCGAGAAGCGCGGCGGACTCGCACGCAAGCAGCATAGTCGCGCGCATGCCCTCCCCTTCGGTGGAGCCCATCAACGACACGGCACGCCGCAATCACGCCGCAATCATGATGGGCTGGTATCAAACCCGCTGAGCTAAACTCACGCTGACAAGCGCCAATAAACTCACACTGACAAGCGCCAACAAGTTGAACACATACAACTTGTTACACTATGTTATGAAAAACATATCAAATTTTTTGGTTGGGATAAGGTACTGGATCCTTTAATAAATGACTTAAGAAGTATAGAAAAAGATGGAATAGTTATTTCTGTTGCGGATAGAACAATTAATTTTGTTGGTACTGTAGTAGCTGTGTTAGGTAATAATTTAGGAAGTCATCAAATAGGTGGTTTTACAGAAAATTTTCATTCTTCGAAATATTTCTGTCGTTTTTGTGACATAACTCAGAACTAGTTACAATTAAAATATATGTGTACAAATATTAACAAGAATCCAAACAATTATAACTTACATGTAAAACAAGCCAAAACAGCGACGAAAATAATAAAGGATGTAAAGCAAGATTCACCTTTGAATAAACTCAACCATTTTCATGTATGTAATCCAGGATTACCATCTTGTATATTTTTGAAGATATTGTTCCTTATGATGTTATGTATTGCATTAAATATTTTGTTAAAGAATCTTGGTTTACTCTTGATTTTTTAAATTTTCGATTGAAAAAAATTAAAATTTTGAATGAAAATGCATACAATACTGTTCCTCTTATAAAGGCTTCAGACTGCAAGTCAAATTAAAGGATTACTACTAATATTTCCTTTAGCTGTTTACGATTCAATTAAAAATACTGAAGATAATATTTGATTATTAGTTCTGCATCTTCGAGAAATCTGTTCTTTGATATGTGCTCCTGCTTTATCTTTTGGTCAAGTTGCGTTATTACAAGAAAAAATTAATGAATATTTATTCCTAAGATTCAAATGTTTTCCAGATATCAAATTAAGACTAAAGCATCACTATATTTCTCATTATCCTTCCTTAATCCTAGCTTTTGATCCATTTAAACATTTATGGACTTTGCGATTTGAAAGCAAGCATAAATATTTTAAGAATCATTAAGCACTCACAAAATTTTAAGAACGTAACTAAATTATTATCGCAAAAACATCAATTTTTACAAAGTCAATGTTCTAAAGATACATATCGTTCTTTGTTAAAAGCAGATAATGCAGAAGAATATATTCCGGAAAATTTTAATATCAATATTTCTTCTGTTATAACAGATTATTTTTGCGAAAACAGAAATGAAACTGTCAGTATGTTGCTTCACAAATTACTTTCAGAGATATCATGTATAAAAAAGATATGTGTATTTGCATAGGAAAAAATGATTATGATTATTTTGTCTTATGTAAAATTAACTATATTTTAATGGATAGTCATTATATTAACGTATATTTTGTGGGAATAACAACAGAAATTATATACAATTCTGATTTTGTACAATTCTGAATATATGAATCATTTGAAATTAAAGGCCAAGAATGTAATACAGACAAAATCCTTTTATATCCGTACTCTTCTTTACTTATTCCACATCCCGTCCTTGAAACTCGTCTTTAAATTCTATTCCCGTTTATATTTTTAAATATTCACCCCTGGATTTATAAATTTACTTTTTGAAATTATGTAAGTAATACTGACAGTGAACTCTATCATTGAAAATTTTCTAAGTCTGACATCGAAAAATTTTTGAGAGTACTGAGTAGTTCTGATTAGAGTTCTCTGTAGTTCTCGACGAGTTCCGTCGAAAAGTATTAAGAGAAAAAGCGATTGGGCCAACGGTTTTCGAGATATGGGTACATGTGAACTCTATCATTGAAAATTTTCTAAGTCTGACATCGAAAAATTTTTGAGAGTACTGAGTAGTTCTGATTAGAGTTCTCTGTAGTTCTCGACGAGTTCTGTCAAAAAGTATTAGGAGAAAAAGCGATTGGGCCAACGGTTTTCGAGATATGGATACATGTGAACTCTATCATTGAAAATTTTCTAAGTCCGACATCGAAAAATTTTTGAGAGTACTGAGTAGTTCTGATTAGAGTTCTCTGTAGTTCTCGACGAGTTCTGTCGAAAAGTATTAGGTGACAAAGCGATTGGATGACTACGTAAGGAAATACGTACTTCTGCAATCGATTTTTCAAATTTCGTTTTAAATATATATCTTTTTTATTATTGAGTCTGTGTTGGTTTTAATCGCTGAGAACTCTTCGTAATTGTTAGAATGACAATTGACGTGTCACAGAACTATTTTATAAAAAAAATTTTTTTTCAAAAAAATTTTTTAAAAATTATTTAAAAATTGTTATTAAATGAATCTTGCATTAAAAAATATAGAGAACTCTTCGTCTCGTTAAAAGGAAGCAGGAACTCTAATCAGAACTATTGTATCTAAAAATTGATTTTTCAAAAATTTTTAATTTTTTTTTGATTTTTCAAAATTTTTTTTTATGCATCAGGAACTCTAGGTATTCACGAAATAAAGCTATTGAGCCACTCAGAACTATTCGATCTCGATTTTCGATGAGAAGTTAGCACCCCATTTTTTAAAAATTATTTAAAAATAATTATTAAGCGGAACTCTTGTTATAAATTATATAGAACTCTTTGTCTCGTCAAAAGGAAACGGGAACTCTAATCAGAACTCCTGAGTACTATAGTTGGGGTGCTAACTTCACATACCTCAGTGAATCTGGTTTATCAGCCTCATCAAGTCCACAACGTGTCTCATCACCAATAAACAAAATAGTATCACACATTACAAGACAATCATATAATGAAGAGATTTAAACAAATTTTCGTTTATCTTGGGATGCTCTAGAAACAGCTGTGCTTAAGGAATTAGAAATAGGAAAACGCAATAAATATATAATACACATTGTTGTAAATCGTGTAGTTTCAGAAATGAGAAGCTTTCAAGAATTTATTTCATCAAAAGCATTCAAGATAATAGCTAAAAAAATTATTGATAAATATCCACAAACATTCCAAGACATGAATGAGGATGATAATCGTTTTGAAAATGGGATACACGTTGTATTTAA
This sequence comes from Acromyrmex charruanus, assembly GCA_017607545.1. Classification (NCBI taxonomy): domain Eukaryota; kingdom Metazoa; phylum Arthropoda; class Insecta; order Hymenoptera; family Formicidae; genus Acromyrmex; species Acromyrmex charruanus. The sequence continues at coordinate 593,291 of JAANIC010002508.1, forward strand.
AACTTTGTGACAGATATAATTATCTTAATAGACCTCATATGAAAAGATCTTTAATCCAAATTTTAAATATACCATTAAAAAAATAAATAATATAAACTTTAATGATACGTATCATTTGTATAAAAGATTTGATATCAACAAAATTAGCGCCAAGTTAAATTCCACATAATTTTATGTATCACGTCTTCTACACTTGACTCCTACTGTGTATCCTTTCCAGTTCTTTGATTTATAAAGAGTCTGGTTAGTTTGATTTGTTATATGAATAAATAACATCAACTTTAATGATATGTATTACACGTATAAAAGATTTGATATCAATAACTAGCGCCAAATTAAATTAAATAAAACTAATCCCATATCAAATTAAGTAAAGAATACAATTCATAGTTGCGTTACAACATTTCAAATGTTGTATATTAAACTTGAATTAATAAATTAAGTCATTTGCGATTGACTTGAAAATAATTAAATTAAAACTTATTATATAGAAAAAACTAATGGATGGGGATCAAATTACCATCTTTTCCTCTATTAAAAGTTCTTTTTTTGTTAATTACAACTTTATTCTAATTATTCTATTACAGTTCCTGTTCTGTGGATTGAATACAACATTTCCTTCTTTCCTTTTCTCTATTTACAATTTTATTTTTTTTTTTCTACTTCGACAAATAACTTTTTAATTAACAATGTTAAGATGTCAAATGTGCAACCATACATTTTGTTCTATAATATTATACAACAAACACCAACTTTTTCACAAAATGCCTGATCTAAGAATAACATGTTTTTTTAAAAACTGTGAAAAACAATTTAATAAATATTTTAATTTAAAAAAACACGTTCATAGATATAATAAATAAGAATAATAAAATGAATGTAATTTATTGTAAAGAAATAAATTGTAACGTATGTTTCACAAATAGAAAAGATTTCAATAGACATTTGTATAATCATACAAGACAAAGTAAAATTGGGATCTATTGTGGATACTCAGATTGGTCCACTAATGTTATTTTTAAAACAGTCAATACTTATGCAGTACACATATGCAGATATCATTCAAATATTATTTGAATATGAACAAGTACTAATAATAATCACAGAGAACTAAATTATGATACTAATGATTGCAACTTTTACTCAAAGGAAGAAGATTCGAATCAGATTTCTGATGATGTAGTGCATTATGTAAAAGCTATATCGCAAATATATTTAAATTTATCTACCAAATATTTTTTGACAGAAAATTCGGTTACAGATGACATGCAATCTATTATAGCTTTACAAGTTTTAATAAATTGCATGTCATCTGTAACCGAATTTTCTCGGCAACATTTTATTGCTACTTTAACAGAGAGTGATCTACAAAATGATGTTAAAGAAAAAAATTAAAGATATGTTTGAAAATAGTTACCATATTTTTTCAAATATTTACAATTCTGTAAACAGTTGTCTTAGAAATACAAATTCGAGAAATGTATATTTTCAAGAAAACTTCAACATTATAATACCTAAACGAATAAATTTAGGCTTTGGCAACAACCACGAACAATGCTATTGTCATTACATTCCAATTGTGAAAATTTTAAAATTTTTATTGCAAAATTCGGACATTCGACAAACAAATGTTAAAAAAACAAACAAAAATATTCAGTTATGAACGCTTTAAAAAAGTATAATGATATTATTAATTCAACGGACATAATAGAAATTAAATTAATAAAAATTATTATGAAACATTTTAAAGAAGATTTCAATGTATTATTTAAAACATATCCTGTAAATTTAAACATACATAATATAATCTCTTTTATAAATACTATATTTTATTTTAAGTAGTAATAAAGTTGATTTATTGAATATACATAGGAGGAAACAACTTTATAAAAAATAGAAGCGCCTATGCTGCACCATGCGTTATTATTATAGGTAATCTCATTCTCTCTTTATAACTGTATAGATTCAAGATTATTGTAATTGTATTTTTATGACTTTATCGTTGTTATAGATGATGCGGCATGTTTTATTTATTTGCCGAATGTTTTATTTATTTATAGAAACTATACAAATCGAAAGATTGTTTCCATGAAGCTTTGGAAATGTTAATGTGTTAAGGCGTCAACTAAATATAAAATATATTCACTTTTTAACAAATTGAGAGATATTGATGATATAGAAAAAGAAAATATTCCATGGAAGTAATATTTTTATCCATATGTGTGTATAATTCATATATTATATGTATATCCATATGTGTTAACTTAAAATTCAATACTATTTGAAGATTACTTCATTATAATGATTACTTTTTGCTTTCCTGTAATGATTACTTTATAATAATGTACTTTGTATTTCACTATATGGATTTTTTTTTTAAAAGAAACGTATATTTTTAAGATTATAAAGTGGAAATATTTAAGTCACAATATTTAGTTAATGCTGAGTGCAATATTGATCGTATAATAATGAAATAACAAGTTAATTTTATTTTCACTTCTTTAAGGTAAAAGTACGGAATGACACTGTAAGCAAATAACTGATGTTGCAAAGTTTATTCTTGAAGAAGTAACATAGTATTATATAAAATTATAAATTTTATTATAATTGTGATACTATAAATTAATGAAATCACATATAAAAATTGAAAATAAACAAAGTTACTTAAATGTACAAGAGAATTAAACGTTACTAAAAATGGCCGAATATTGGTTTTCATTCAATTTTTTACTCAGGTATTATTAACTTTATACAGAAATACAGTGAGACAAAAATTGTTTATTTTCTTTTCATAGAGTTCTAAGAATTTTTTCAGTTTTTTATTAATTTTTTAGTATTATTGCATTTTCTTATTAGTAACTATTTTTATCAACATAAGAAAATTTTTTTTCTTCAAGGATATTCTTATTAAAGGTCTTCTTATTCTAATCCAAGTAATGGGAACTTTAATTCTTTGTCAAAAATTATTACTTTTCGAAAAAAATTAATGTATCAAATGAAAAATTAAAATCCAGATGCTATAATCTTAACTAATCAAGTTCAATTCTATCAAATTAAAAAGTAAAACACAAATGATACTGTCTCTTGTTATTTATACAAACTTATCTTTTTAAAAAAAGAGCGCTAAGAGTGCGTGCTTTTCGTAAAGAATCATTTGGGCCAGTTTCACCAACGCCAATTACTTAATTGGCCGTGGAACTGATTAATTATGTTTGCTGTTTCGTAGAATCAGTACAAAAAGAAACATCTACATCAGGTGATAACTTTACGAGTTAAAAAAAGGTAAATTTTTGTTTCATTTTAGTATATAAAGTCTATTAAATAAAATTATATTACCAAAATTTTCGTCTACTTTAATCCTGTAAAAGGATTTTTAATTCTGTTCAATAAATTCAGAGATTTATATCGATCTGCAAAGTTCCGACAATTTGGCCATTCCAGCATTCCCTTAATCCACATTTTACTTATTTCATAAATGCACTAAAAACCAATATCACGGAGAATGTTGATAATACATATAACTATACACCATGATTGGTACTTTACATCCCAGTAATTTCTGATGAATTCGAGAGAATAACTTTAATACCTCAGATAGCTAAATCTGAAGAGACAGATTTTGAACAGTTTGCTATCAATTTCTGATTGCAGAAAGGCAACAAATTGTACACAGAATTTGTACTATCAGACAATGTCAGCAAACTACTGTCAAAAATATGACAAAACCTGATGACACGCCATGCCAACAAATTGGTGACAGAAACCGAACAGAGTCTGCTGACATAACTTAACGACAGATTTGCAGCAGAAACCAAGCAAGATCTCATTTTCAGTGGGAGTGGCCTCGTCACGAGATGGACTTGCTTCTTGTAAGAAGAAAATATCTAGGAGTCCTATAAGAATTGGCGTATGTAAATCAAATAGGCAAATCTCCTAGAGATTCCCAAACTTTTTCGGAGTGTGTTTTCTGAATCTCCGAATATTTTTTTTATTTATAACTTTCTTATGTGTATTTTGAAATGTGAAGCTAATCGATAATATTTTAGCAATAAAACTGTATTGTTTTCCAGTTTTCACAGTATATATAAATATATTGTTGCGCCCGTGCGGCCGACTCGCGAGGTCACTCCCGCGGACGCATTCACGCACTCCCGAACCGTTGAAATGTAACACACGATTGCAATTAAAGGAGGAACAAGGAATATTTATTGATTAAAGCAAGAAACACAGAATGCGATATATATCAGAGCAAATGTAAGACACGTCCAGACATGGCGATGGCTCACATTGGAATCTTCAGATCTTGTTTGACAGTCGAAGGGCAAGTTGCTCCGGTAACGCACTCACTTCTCTATAGCACGGGTGTCGACAAGGCACATAACAATATTATATAATTATGTATAATTATATAATATACATAATTTACATGTATACGTTTTTTTATATATACGTATAAAAAATTTCTTATAAGAAACTAGGTCGATTTACATGAAAATGACAGATCTTGCTTGGTTTCTGCTGCTAATCTGCTATCAAGTTATATCAGCAGACTCTGCTGATTTCTGTTTGCAATCTGCTATCAGATTCTGTCAACAGATTCTGTTTGATTTCTGCTGCCAGTCTGTTTGCACAGAATGTTAATAGGTTTTTATTTTTTTGTTGGCAGAACAAGAGCAGAATGCGACATCAGTTGTGTTAGTCTACTAACATCTGCTATCAGTCTGTCGACATCCTGCTAACATTATGCTATCTGGGTATAAAACTAACATTTGTAACTATGAACAAATTAAGCGGGTATAGCAAGATACAAAAAGATATTCTCCCACAAAATTCAAAGAAAAATATAATTTTACTTTGTAAATTTTACAAAGTTTCGTGCAAAGAATGCAATATGACGGTCCATATGTAGGTCCAATAACAAGAAAATTAAAAATCAAAATTTGTGAACATAAAAATTAAATGGAACACCAATGATGATTCTGTTATCACAGAATATAGAATTAATTTTGAGTGGGAGACTATAGAAATATTTGATGTTGAATGCTATTTAAACAAGAAGTTAATCTCGGAATTCATAAATTCCAAATTTATATGCAAAAGAATGGTCTTAATTTGCAATCTGACACTGAAGGATTATATCACACTTATCCACCGATATTAAATGATGTAAAATAGACTTTAAGCTTACACACTATATTATTATTCTATATTTAACATCCCCTTTTTTGTATTTATATCATAACTGACAGGACAGTGAAAAATAAAATTTTCAGCTATTGACACTCTTAGAAAGGTATATGTTTTCATTGTTATATTTATTATAACTGTTATATAAGTTTATATTTAAGATGAATTTTAATTGACATAATGCCATTTGATCCAAAGTTCCAAGTGAGCTGCTTTGTTTGTTGGAGTGAGTCACATAATTAAAGACATAATTTTTATCATTGTCATGAGGTTTTGATAAGTAGTTTTTATACATATTTACTAAAATCTAAATCTGTCAATTTGCTATTTGACCTATCCATAACATTCAAAGGAAAAACAAACGTTTAATTGTTCATTACTGAGAAGGACTACAAAGTTAGTCGAAACATATATTTCAATTTGTCGTCAATAAAAGATTTGAAAAAAATATTAAATTTTATTTTTGTAAAAACTGCCATCAACGTTGCACTCTCATTCGCCCGGTGTAATACCTTATTCATTTCAAAATATATTCTCAAAAAAAAAACATTGAAAAATAGAAACATTATGTAAAGTTAATACTCCAACTTTAGTTCTCAAAAATTCTGATTAGAGTTCCCACTTCTTTTTGACGAGAAACGAAGAATTCTATAATATAATACATAGTTTATAACGAGAGAGAGAGAGATAAAGAGAGAGAGAGAGAGAGAGAGAGAGAGAGAGAGAGAGAGTTCTGTTTAATAACCATTTTTTAATAATTTTTTAAAAATAGGGTGTTAACTTTTTATCGAAATTCAAGATCGAATAGTCTAATACGACTCAATAGCTTTATTCTGTGAATATCTAAAGTCCCTGGTACATAAAAAACCTATTTTGACTCATAACAAAATTAATACAAAAAAACTAAAAATTTTAGAAAAAAAATGTTTTGATAATAATTCTGTGACATGTTAATTATTATTTTATCTACTATTATTATTTTATCGAAGAATTTTCAGCGATTAAAAACAACACAGAAAAAAAGAATATAAGAGATATATATAAATGAAATTTCCAAAATCTATTGCAAAAATATGTAATTTCTTATGTAGTCATCCAATCCCGTTGAGTTCTAATAGTTTTCGATAGAACTCAACGAAAACTATACAGAACTTCAATCAGAACTATTCAGTACTTTAAAAAATTTTCGACAGATTTAGAAAATTTTCAATATAGACAAAAGTTTTGCACATAAAAACAACTGTGTTCATCTTAAAAGTTTTTCTAGGTTATTTGATGTTTATATAATATTTATGTGTATCCAAGTAATACAATCTTCGCTTGTTATTAAAATAATACATTTTAATTATTATACATCTTTTTAAAGATATTTTCCTGCACAAATACTTTTTACACTCACTGTACCTATTACATTTTATAAATATGTGACAAATATATGTGTGTATGTATACACATTAATTCTGCTATCAAAGAACAAAACCAATTATAAAGAAAATCATGTCATACCTCCTTTGCAGGGCGTTCGATGGGTGGAGTGTTGAGCGCGATAGCCGGTAATCATTTCATAGTCGCCGGAGTCACGCCTAAGCGGGAACGTGGTCTCAAGAATGTGATCGCAGGGCTGCATTAACATTAGAATTCCCTTAACCTTCTTTTTACGCTCTTCGATCGGAACACGTGATCGTTTGCCAATGTCCTCAACTAACTTGTCTTCAATGATTTGGCAAGCGCGATGAAAGAAGTATTCTACCATATCGAAAAATTTGGGATTCGGCGCCTCGGGCACGTCTTTAAGACGCTCAGGTATCTGATGATCAGCATAACCACGGTAAGCCGCCGCTTGCCAGACGGCCGGTGCGACGCGCATCAGGATTCTCTGCATATCATTACTCGATGCTTGCTTCAAAGCGATCGATGACCGCGTGAGATTTCGCAAATGAAACATTTTCGCTCGCGATGATGATAGATTATGCGACGCTACACGATAACTCGATGTCAACTGTAATCGAAATCAAATCAAAAATAATTTTCACAGAATACAGTTGTATTCACAATTCGTTGTCTACCGACTGCTGCAGAACTCCGAGATCCGAAATATCACCACTACCGATAATGCCGACGTGCCGACACTGCCGACTACTAGTGATGTATATTTGACGGATGACGAATTTGACCCCAGGCCGCGGGGGGAGGGCATCTTATAAGGATATATCCACACAACTTGCATAGTCGCATAAACGTATGCATAAAGAAAATTATCCAATCGCATTTCTCCTATAAAGACACACGTAAAATGTGATTGGATATTTTGCTTTATGCATATGTTTATGTGGCAAGTTTGTGGATATAAATCGAAGTCCTTTATTTCCTTTCTTTCTACGAAATAAAGAACTCTGATTGGTACAATTTCTTATGCATTACAGTTATGCATTATGCAAGAGGTGTGCTCCCCGCTTTAGGACCGCGACACAGACTTTTACATAACGCATAACACATAGTGCATAAGCGAATTAACCAATCAAAATCTTTCCTTTCCTCCCATTTCACGGAAAAAGAGAATTTTTATTGGATGATTCTCTTATGCACTATGCATTATGTATGAGTCTGTGCTCTCCGTCTTAAGCGGGAAGCACAGACTCTTATCCGAATCTCCAATAGATTTTTAAGTCTTAAATCATAAGGAATGGACAAATCACCAATTACTTATTCTCTTCGCATTCGACTGTAGTTAATCAATTTCTTACGGCTTGAAGCTTAAAACACCTATTGTAAATCCGGACTTAAACGGGAAGCACAAACTTTTGCATAACGCATAATCTGTAATACATAATCTGTAATACATAAGAAAACGTACCAATCAAAATCCTTTGTTTCCTTCCTTTCCATTCTAAATAAAATAAAGAACTCTGATTGGTTCAATTTCTTATGCCTCATGTGTTATGCGTTATGTAAGAGTCTGTGCTTCCTGCTTAAGGGTATATCCACACAACTTGCATAGTCGCATAAACGTATGCATAAAGAAAATTATCCCATTACATTACATTTCTCTTATAAAGATACACGTAAAATGTGATTAGATAATTTTCGTTATGCATACGTTTATGCAACTATGCAAGTTTGTATAGATATACCTTAACTGGTATTGTAAAGCGGGGTTCAAAAAATTGAACCAATCAGAATTCTTTATTTTGTGGAAAAAAAAAGCAAACGGAAGATTTCAATTGATACATTTTCTTATGCATTTATATATACGTGTTATGCGTTATGCAAGAGTCTATACTTTTCGCTTAAATCTGAGACATACATTGAAAGTATGCAAAGTAGAAACTGTTTGCTTATATAATTATTTATAAAATATTGTAATAAAATAAAGTATATAATTTTACGTTTGGTTATTAACATATTTTTATATTTTTCAGCTGACATGGTACAACACCATTTTAGTATGAGGCAAACTTTTATGACAAATCTTCGGGAAAAATGTGAATCAAAGAACAAATGTAATGGAAAAAGTCCTGAAGGAATATATAAACCTAAATGAATTCTGTGTGATAGATTAAAGTTCTGAAGAAATATATAAACCTAAATGGATTCTGTATAATAGGTTAGGTCCTAATAAAATCAAGAGAGAGAGAATAGAAAGTAATATGCTCAAGAGAGAGAGAGAGAGAGAGAGAGAGAGCAGAAAGTTTACTAATTTACAAACTTCTGAAAATATTACATATTCTGATAAAACAGAATTTTTAATAAATTATAATGCTACTGAAGCAACAGAATCTTTAGAAAATAAAATGGAATATCTAGAGAGCAAATTTGATATAACATAAGTTAATTTACGTAACACACAGGTGAGGGTTTATTAAATCTTGACGAAATTTAAAACCTCTCGTGATTGCTCTTCTTTTTTTATATAATAGAATATATATTTTTTGCATAATAAATTATATCATTAATAGGAAATATGATTTTTCATATTTATAAAATTTATTTACATGTAAATACTTTTTAAAATTATTTATAACTTACTGCTATACACACACATAATACATACATTACATACTTACATATATTACATACATACATACATACGTACATACGTACATACGTACATACGTATATACATACATACATACTTACATACTCACTTATATACTTACATACTTACTTACATACTTATATATTTATATTCTTACATACTTATATACGTACATATATACATACTTATATACTTATATACATACATACTTACATACTTACATACGTTACTTACATTACATACTTACTGATGCAAATTAAAGAAATAAATTTTTAACTGAGTTATGTACCGCTTAAACCTATCTGGATCTTCGAAAAGCAATTCCATAAAAAGATTATGATACATGCCTCTCCTGTTCCTCTTTAAAAGATATGGATTTGTCCATATTTAACGATTGTTTCGATGAATTTCTTTTTCAGCGATTATTAAAAGTAAAAAAGCAGCAATTCTCTTCTGTTTATTTGCACGTGTTATAATACGCGGCATTTCTTAAATTTAATTGCATCTCAACTTATTTGTATAAAGACAATAAACACATTTTATCGTCGAAATTTAGGTTAAATAAGTCAATAAGTATCAAATAATAGACCTTTCTTTTTCTTTTTAATGGTTAATGGCTCCCTAGAGAAAGCGGAGGTAATACGGTCAGGTCATGTCTTATTANGTTCCTCCATTTTAGGAGCAAAATGCATCTGTAATAATATAAAAGAAATCAAAAATTCAGAAAAATATTGTATATGTATATACCATTTCATAAAATATTATATATTAAATATCGTAATTATCATATTATTTAATTTACACTCACAATGCAATGATATATAATTGAAAAGATTACGACAAAAAGAGAAAGAATTAAATTCGTAACCAATGTGATGACTATACATATACTTAGTGCCAAGACACTATCGTGTCTTCAGATATTATAATTAATCTGTGTATACTTTATATTACATTTTAATATTTTAAATACATTATTTATAAAGAATAAATTACTTTACCTCACATACAGATGAATTTTTTGACGGTGTCCAATTTTTATATTTGCCATTTATACTCTTTAACCAATTCATTCGACGTTTTGTGTCTTTTGGAATTATTTTCATAACATATCCTTTTTTTAATGAATTGTTACAAAATGGTATTGTACATCCAACCATATTTCTAAAATAATTTCTATAATTTTATTTTTATCATTACCTTTACGTATCTATGTCATTCAATGCTGTTGCACCTAATTCTAAAATTGACAGTCTGTTGGATAGATTGAGACCGTATATCTCTTTCTCTCTCGCAGAATTTCGCTAAAATATGACGTCACCTCTCGTATGGCGCCACTTTGATTACAGGCTCTCTAGTCTAAACCTATCTGGATCTTCGAAAAACAATTCCATGAAAAAGATTATGATGCATGCCTTTCCTGTTCCTTTTTAAAAAATATGGATTTATCCATATACGATGATTGTTTCGATGAATTTCCTTTTCAGCGATTATTAAAAGTAAAAAGTAAAAAGAGCAACAATTCTCTTCTGTTTATTTGCACGTATTATAATACGCGGAATTTCTTAAATTTAATTGCGTCTCAACTTATTTGTATAAAGACAGTAAACACACTTGCACTGAATCGTCGAAATTTAGGTTAAATAGATCAATAAGTATCATCAAATGACCTTTCTTCTTCTTCTTAATGGTTAATGACTCCTGCCTCTCTAGAGAAAGCGGAGACAATACGGTCCAGTGATGCAAATTCTGGACCGCTTGCAGCACGGTTATTAGCATGAAGAGAGTATAGATGGACACACACGCATACGCAAGTATACTTATTGTAGTGTATGTATCTTCTTATGCTCCCTTCATGCTAGTAACCGTATTGCAAGCGGCCCGGAATTCACATCACTGATACGGCCAGATCACGTTTTATTAGGATACAAATACAAAAAAATGCAATGCCTGCAAAAACGGAATAACCAATCAAATGTTACTCAAATTTATGCCTGTATTCGTAGTCAGACCTTGTACTTAAAGCTTCCTTAAATTTAGCTTTAGATGCTCAGCAGCCAACGAAATAATATAAATTTCGTAGAGTATCTATAGATAAATTTAAGAAAGCCTTAAATATTATATAAGGCCTGACTATGAATACAAGCATTATTCTCCTACTGCACATCCACGGAAGCGCTTCATCTTATATTATTCCACCATAGAAATAACGCGCGTCAAACGAACGAACGAGTCATCCAAATTCGCGGAACAGTCAAGGAATCGATTTTGTATCTTGAAACGAGGAGATCGATTTTGTATCTTGAAACGAGGGGATCGATTTTGTATCTTGAAATGAAGAAAAAAATTATAAAAGTGAGCGAATTTACTAGAATACTGATAATTTCATTAGTCAACACCTAATAAATTTGCTTACTTTTATAATTTTCACCATGAAAATACAGAATCGACCTTCAAAAGAGGAAGCCTTAGGTCGAAATCAGACTATGCATTGAAGATTGAGATTAAAGATTAAAGATTAAAATTTCACCAATGAGGACAAAAAAGTTTTAGCTCCTTTTGTTCTGATTGGTCAATCTTTAATCTTTCAATCTTCTATCTCATTCTTCAATGCGTAGTCTGATTCCGGCCTTAGTACTGCCGCAGACAAAATTTCTATAACAGTAATCTTAAGGGACATTTCACACAAACTTGCATAGTCACATAATCATATGCACAAAGAAAATTATCCAATCACATTTTTGTAATAATGACAAATATAAAATACGATTGGATGATTTTCTTTATGTACACGTTTATGTAGCTATGCAAGTTTATGTGGAATGGCCCTAAGACGTGAACTTAAGGAGGGTTTCACCTTTGTCGGCCGTAAAATTAGTTCAGCTTTATTAATAATTATAATTTTTTAAAGAAAATTTATTATATACAGAACAATATGAGATTTTGCATAAAATTATGATATGCTTAAACAGTAAAAAAATATTTTTCAATTAGATGAATATGCATTTTAATGTCTCCAAATGGCGATCGAATTATGCCTCAGGCCAGAATATACCTTTAGAATGAAAACATCGGTAAAGCTGTACACTCATTGAATATTGCGTGTCGCGCACAATGAATATCACGCTGATATGCCGGAGGCATTCGAGGTCATCTGCAAAACATGTTTCTATGACGGAAGTAATATTGACTCTGCAATCATCTGAAATCAAAATTTTTTTCATTTTTACTATATGAGTGTCACTAAGGCATGAACTAAAATAATGTCAATTGCTTGAAATTAGTAAAAATGGCATTAAAAAAAAATTAATTTTTTTTCCTAAAAATTGCCTATAGCCAATCAGGCTACTGCTTTAGATCTATGTATGTTATGTTCGCAACAACTTCATTTTTCTTGTCCAATAATTATTTTTGAACAGACTTGCTAACAGGCCTGAATAATACATGCGAGCACCAAGTCCCTATAGACGCACCTGGCGCTTCTCCCTGACACTCGCTGCTGACGGAGCAGTCAATGGAGGATGTTTAGGAACATCCACAAGCAAATGTAGTTGTAGAGAAGAGTCAGAGTAGTAGTCCAAAGCGGCCACGCGCGAAATATTGGCTCTTTCCATTGTCTGATCAATCGCCGCTCTCGATTTTAAATGCCGCGTGCGAACGTAATACTAAGTCTGAACGCGATTTTCTCGCATTTCAATTTCTAAATCTAAGAATTCCGATTTTAATTTTAAATTAATTACAAAACATTAATTTAATTTCTAAATCATAAATCCTAACTTATGAATTGTAACTTTTAATTAACTTAGAATTAAATCTGTCCTTGTGTAAAATTAATCATTAAGGCATTAATTAATGTATGAATTAAATATACATTCAATTCATCTCATTCGTATGTGCATTTCATGGATATCTCCATTCTCTTGGCTAATTCATCCTAACGCTAATAATAATATGACCACTATCGAATATTAACAAAAACGGTCGCGCATGCCTATTGGTGCGATCCGAATCAGCAGCTAAATTCGCCCAAGGGAGCAGTAGAGGCCTAGAGGCCTTGGCACCCTGACCACAGTATAAATACATATATTGTAGTATGGACGACTGAGCGTCGGCACCTTTGACGTAGTGTGGTCCCAGGTCACATGACTCGCCACCATGATGTGGATTGGAAAAGCGCTTATAAATTTGAGTTTTTATAAGCTATAGAATGATTTAAAAAAAAAAGACATAATTCGGTCGTGTCATGAAAATTGTTTAAAGCAAATATATTTTTAAATCAGAATTATATAATAATACAACGTTAACAAACTTATTATATAAAAATAATTATATTAGGACTCTCGAATTTTAAACGATACAAAAAGATAAATATAATAGGCTAATGAGAGTCAGCAACGATAAACGGCGCAATTATTTAGTGAACAATCAATACTCACATTGAATTGATGTCTTCTTTATTTTCGTTTCGACTCTCTTTGGAGTCCTCCTCAGCAAGAATGATATAAGTATAATTAGCTCACATGTCTATAATGTTTAAGTCACAAATTGAAAGATGCAGCGTTGTTAATCTGACATTTTTTTATAAAAACAAATCTTATTAAAGTGATATATGCGTAAACAATTCAAATGATTTACCATCACGGAACATGAAGCATTGCAAAGCTTCAGTACAATGCCACCGAAAAAAAGAATCAAAAAGAAGAATCAAAATTATATATCGTATAATTGCTTTCCTGCTAAGCCACATTCGAGTATTTGATTCTTCTTTTTGTGGAATAGGCCTAATGGGGAAACCACATTAAAAAAAAAATGCATCTTACAATAGTACTTCATGAATGATGTGGAAAGCTATTGTCGAAATATACGTTATTATAATTATGTAATGTATTAGAAAACTACGTTAAGATATAAGTATATCACTAAAGAACAATAAATAAATTAACAATAGAAAATTTTATGTTAATAGAAATAAATTATTTAATAAAAAACATGTTTCAATAATAATTTAGCGGAAGATGCGCTCCCAGTATATTTCTGATAGGGACGCTCCTGATCCAGAGCGTCACGTGAGCGACTCGGCCGCCAAGTCTCGAGCGGTGGTGAGAGATCGCTCGCCGGAATCAGCCCGAAATGTACAAATTTTTGCGAGCACTGCTGTAATGTATGTTTTATATTAATTGTCACTCTGCATGCCGTCGTAGTTGTCCCGACTGTTCCGAAGTATTAGAAAGATTCGTCGCTTATCTAAGGAGAGCGGAAGAGCAACTGTGGAACGGTTGGTGAATTCGGAATTCACTATAATCGAAATATCTAACGCTTTAACCAATCGGTAACTTGGACAAATTCTGCTATGACTCTCTTTGATATGCGGAATCGCCTTAATGGAAACTTTTACTTTAAAAATAAATTGATTTTTGTTTTATCTTATTATAGATATTCAATATGTTTTATTTTTTATATGCAAAGGAATCATATAATTTTCTGAAGCTCTTGTTAAATGACTTAGATCATAATAATGTCCAGCGTTAACAACTGTACAATTTGTTTGGGTTTTAGTGCACAAGCTAACGCAATCTTCCATACTATAAATAAGTTACATTATTGATCACTCTAAAAATTTATTTATATCAAGTGATATATGAATAAAATATTTTTATTCATATATCACTTGATATAAATAAATTTTTTAAAAACTACTTACATGCGAAAATAATTCAGAATGTGAATTAGTCTCTGTATCATAATCACAATGCATAACTGTCACCATATGATCGATTCCATGTAGACAATCATCACCAGTAAAATTAAACAAAATTTCTTTGTATTATCTAATCTTGGAGGAAACCTTCCTGTTTATATAAAAAAATTAATTCCTTTAGAGAATTCCTTTCAAACTTATGATAATATATTTTAATATATAAAAATATAATTGAAACTGTACAGCATTACCTGTTCCTATTTCTGTATTGTTTTTTATTAGACATATTACATAGTCATCTTGGTTATTGCATTTTTTAATTAATGGAGAACATAGTTACATATGTATCATCTCATAATCATGCTTGATGATATCTTCTTTATCTGATGTCAGTTTTGTTAAATTATATATAAAATTAAACTTAATTTACGTTCAGAATACACAATACTTTGAAGGAGAATACACTTACTACACAATACTTTGAAGGAGTGACTGTTAAAACCTACAATAAAACAATTTCTAATTTTTGTATTATGTTTCAAAACCTGATACAATTAAATCCTATGACAATAACATTTGAAATCTATTACAGAGAATGATGCAAGCAATTTTGTCTTACAGTGTTAGTTACTCATCCATCTTGATCGAATAACAATCAGAAAACGTATAATGAAATTATTCGGAATGGATTCCGATCAAAATAATTAAATTGTTTCCTATATTTCTATTGTGTTTTTTAAAGAAACTGTAGGAATACTACATTAAATAATTCCGATCGGAACTCATTCCAGGTAATTTCATAATACGTCCTGGAATATACTAGAGAGACTACCTATCGTGTCTAATGGAATTTCCGTGACCGTAACGCCTATATCTATATTTCGGTCAAACTTTTTTTTCCAGTAAATTTTGTAATTACAATACTTAGAGAAAATTCTGCGACCTGTATAACACTGAAAAAATTAATTTTACTTAGACATTAAGATAAAATTTTTGAAGTAAAATTTTAATTCAAGAGTAGCATAGGGGAAAATTTGCAAAAAATCCCGAGATATTTCAATCAAATACATAATACTTTAATATTTAATTTAAAATATCTGGATGACTCACAAATGTTTTTAATGGTACTTCATAATTTTTTATACGAAATACAAACGATTCCATATATAAACTTTGTTGAATTTAGATCCGGTTAATTATTTCGGTCAAGGTCCAAAAAAATTATTTCGGTACATGGTCTAAAAAAGAATGATTAATTATAATTAATAGAATGTCTCACAAACTTTTTTATTTGCTTCAAAACTCTTCAAAACTCTTCATACGAAATACAAACGATTTAAAATGATAATTTTTACAATTGGAGGTTTTGTCCGGTCACATACATACGAATAACCTCCCTGAGAGTGCTGTCCCATGTACACGCAATCGAAATGACGTATTACACAATTTTCATAAAAAAAGAGGTGGTAATGTTGGTAGCAACAAAAACTCTTGAGGCACCATAGTTTTATTTTCTACAGATTGGTAATATTTATAAGTAATAATCCGTTAGGGGGCTTTGCACAATAAAACGAATAGAGAACAGAGAACAGAGAATAAGGGTGAAATGACACAGTGCGGAATAGAACTGCGGAACAGAGAATGCATCATTGAAACAATCACTTAGCGCTATTCCGCATTTGATGTTGCGGAATAGCGAGTGCGTCATTGTTCTTGTAATAAACCGTCGTATTTTGAGAGATTAAAATAATTTGATGCTGATTGATATGATGGAATTGTGTAATGTCGAGACGAATAAAGCAAAATGACCAAATCTGATAAATATAGGTACCAAGATCAAAAAAACAATGATGCATTACATGCGATTTCAGTGTGCCCTTTTCCATCACTCCAGTTTTGTGTGCTATGTTCACACAATGCGAAAAAATGATAGTAAATGTGATTAAAGAGAATGGTATAGAGAGTGGTATATTATATAATAATATATATATATATGTATGTATATAATTATATGGCATGAATAAGGTATAATTTAATTAAATTAGTTTGATGAATTGTTATATTAAGTTTTAATTTAAATAAAAATTTTATTATTTTATTTAAAATAGTTTAATTGTA
>JAANIC010002508.1:623849-643476 GCA_017607545.1 Acromyrmex charruanus
TGTGGGATCTAGAAAAGTTCGCGCGTTTCTATTTGGTCGTGCGCGAGTGTGGTAGTCGGTGGCTCTCCGAGTGCACGATCGATGGCGCGATCGATGGCGCTACGAGAGTCGATCAATCGAGATATGTATCGAGAGATAAGGGACTGTCATGGCGGTGTGTAATGTATGGCGTACGAGGAAATAGCGTCGAGAGAGCATGGCATGGTAGAGTTGAGCGTTGAGCGTGGAAAATCGAGCCGTTGCGAAGCGAAGTTGTTGCTGTTGTTGCAAGTCGAGCCGAATGGTGTGGACGGTGTTTGAGTTGAACGTTTTAATCACCCTTCCTATCAAAGATCCTACAATTTTTTGTATTATTATTATTATTATTATTATTACCTTTAATTTTTTACCAATACTTTATACATTATATAATAAAAAATAAAATTTATTCTATTATTTATTTCTATTTCAATAAAACCTGACGAGTAGTTCATATTTGGATTTGATAGAAATAAAAGTTTTGTTGTTACACTACAATGTATGTCAAGTTCAAAACATTAAGGTATGTACGATCTTATATTTATTAATAATTAGAAAAAAATATAGTTTTTTTATTGTCTTATAATGATTGAGAGTAATATTGAGAGTATAATGATTAATCGCAAAATTTCACAGTAAACTACTTATCTAACGCATTTCACAATTACCAATGAATTTCTCCATGAGGGACTATTTTTTAAATAGATATAACATAGATGTGATACATAACATAATATTGTATATAATTACATAATATAGAAATTTAATATACATTGTTTAGAGCTTTCCTCCACTGCCAATCAAGTGGGTTTGAAATTTCAAAATACGTAGCAAAGGCATCTCTAATTTGTACAGCCTCAACGTTTCTTCGTACACTGTAATTATATATTTTCGTATATTTTCAATTCCAGTTGACATTACATTTCGGTAATTACCACTTAAAACAAAATATATTCTTTCCGATTCTTCCCAATTGAAGTTCATGTTTTATTATAAAATTATGTATGGCCGTTGCAGCTTGAACGGCTAATTTGGCCGTTAATATGTGAGCAACAATTGGTCGACGAAAAATTCGCCATTCTTGCCGCTAATAACCCAAACGCACATTCGACTGTTCTCCGTGCCAGACTTAATCTGTAATTAAAAATTTTCTTCGTCATAGTTAAGTTCCCACT
The DNA here is from genome assembly GCA_017607545.1 of Acromyrmex charruanus. Lineage (NCBI taxonomy): Eukaryota > Metazoa > Arthropoda > Insecta > Hymenoptera > Formicidae > Acromyrmex > Acromyrmex charruanus. The sequence goes on from JAANIC010002508.1 coordinate 625,043, forward strand.
CCGAGAGTATGGCCGCATCATATAAGATGTTAGTGGAAATGTCTCGTCCCCTACTAAAACATACGGAAATTTGAATCCGCTACCATCCAAATGCCTGGCCGCAGGCAGTTGAAGTAAATTTGTATTTAATAGTTGAGCAAGGTCACTGCTAGCAAATACACCTGCATCGCTACGTCTCCCTTCTGCTCCAAGGTGCTTCTGGTCCACGAAGCTGAAGCAACAATTTGCATCACTCACAGCTAATAGGTTTATACTGTGACTACTTTTATAATTATAGCAGGATGAACCACTATTCGGTGGTGCCTATAATTAATAAGAATTCAATAATGTCAGATTTGTTAACAAATGTATGAAAAATGAAATTATATCAGAGGAAGTGGTTCACTTGCACACTGTAGTAATTGCTCACTCTCAGTCTTTTGCGGAATTTTTTTTAATTTTTTTTTTTAGCGCTATTTTTTAGCGTAATTGGCTCGTGCACAATTGGCTCGTGTGCAATTGATACTCATATCAGATACATACTTGAATGATAATGTGCTTTCCATCTATAGAGCCAACACAGTTTGGAAATTGACAGATTTGTTCGAATTCATCAATAACCTTTTGTCAATTTTCAGGTTGCAGAAAAATTGTATCCTTCAGGACCTCCCACAATGCAGTGTAAGTCTCTCTTACGATTTTGAATGCTATATTGGGTGCAATACAAAATGCATATGAATGAGATGTTAACCGGATGCTCACCAGTGCAAAGTCAACTGCAATCTTGTACGAGGTGAAATTGGGATTCGACAAACTTTTTTTTCTGAATCCATGGTCCAACTAACGTTAGCAGTTCTTCAAATAATTCTGGAGTTCTATTCATTCTAAAATAATTAAAGAACTTTTCACGATCAAACATTTGCATCTTAAGAACCAAATTGTCACTTATACCTTATAAATGCCTCATTTCGTGTGTGAACATTGGCCGTATCCAGAATTTCCGTTTCATTCTCATGTTTTTTTTTGTTTTTGTAATAAAACAATGTACTTGAGTACAACTTTCACACTCTCTCGAACATCGGTACAGCACGCCAAGTTGGCAAATTTTTCGCCGTTTGTAGTTTTTTTTAATATAACTAATAAGACTATTTTTTCATCCATGTTTCAAGATTTTATATTTTCAGCCACGTTAAAATTCTTCTTTATTCTGGTTATGGGCCTCTTCAATGAATACTGTCTCCAAGCCAAAATTCAGGTATGGAAGAAAGTCCAGTAGAAATGAAAAGATTGCGTATTGTCAAGATAATAACTTCGCTAAAAATACGTAGTTCAAATAACGAATTCGCGTCTAGAGAGCATATGCGTTCCCGTTAAAGTTAACTGTAATATTATAAAGTAATATTAATATTATAAATAATATTATAAAGTATTGTTTACGTTTCTTTCACTTTCTTTTTCAACTCAACTACGCATGTCAGTTCCGTTCTGTAACAGTTTTCTCTACCCGTCCCATTTAGTAAAAACGGAACGGAATCTGGTTACAAAATATATTTCACCGTTACAATTCGGTATTTTAGACAACTCACAACAATATTATCGGCAAGATAATTGCACAAATTATATTGGGTATGGGAATAAGTTTCCGCCCTTTTTAAATGAAAAAGATGTGTTTATTTAAACAAATCTATATAAGTGAGTTTATTCAAAATATGCTCCTTCGGAAACGACAACTTTCTCCCACCTTTCCGATAATAAACGGATTCCTCGAATGAAAAAATCTGGTTCTTTTGAAGCGATCCATTCATCAAGCCATTTTTTGGCGATCCATTTATCACCCATCTGTGATCTGAAAGCGAGTGTGGATGGCCTGAGGAACGGACTCGTCCCATTGGATGGCCAATTGTCACAAATCTTGCAGGATGAGTTTTGCGATCACAATGACCGGACTCAGAAGGTCCAGAGGATCGAATAATTTAGCGACCTCGGAAAGTATGACCCGTTTTGACACAACGTGGACTTCTCAAATTTGCAGAAAAACTGGAATGTATTCTGACACTGATTTCACTGCATGCCCAAAATCCACGAATCCGCAGCATTATCTCTGATAATGACTGGCACACGGTTACGATTGTCTATTTCCAATAGTTCAGGGCAGTTCGAGACCCATTTGCTTAATTCGAATGCTCCTAATTTTAACAGTTGAATAGTTTCATCGCGAATTAGTTTTAATTCGTCGACTGTATCCGCCCCGGTGAGCATGTCATCGACATAAAAATCCCGAAGAACGCATGCTGAACCGCGAGTGAACTGATGAGCGTACTGCTCAGCCAAATGCTTAAGGCACCTGGTGGCCAGAAATGGTGGCAGAAGCTGTACCGTAAGTGACGGTAGTGAGTTCGTACGTATCGACATTAGCAGATAGATCGTCGCGCCAGAGAATTCTCTGCAGGCGCGTCTGGGACGGATGCACTAAAATCTGCCGATACATTTTTATGATGTCAGCAGTGATGACATAAACGAAAAAACGGAAACGCTCAAAATTGAGATCAAATCTTGTTGAACGGTCGGTCCCACTAGAAGCGCATCGTTTAATGATACGCCGAAACTGCTGCAGCAAGATACATCGAATACGACACGGATTTTCGATGTTTGCTCGAATGTTTTGAAGACGCAATGGTGGGAGAGATAAAATGATATTGGTTCTTCTGCAATGGATGGCTCTAACCGTCGCATATGTCCCAGCGATAAATATTCGTCAAGAAACGCCGCGTATTGAATTTTAAGCGTAGGATCGCGCTTGAAGCGCTTCTCGATGCCCCGCAATCGCTTGAGAGCTGCTTCACGTGAATCGCCAACGTTATTTAACATTTGCTCTCTGATCGGAAGCTTGACCGTATATCTACCCTGAGAATTTTGAGACACGTTGTCTAAAAAGCTCGGAAATACTTTCCTTCATTGTGTAATTGTCCGAATGCGCAGATATGTCATCCATTTGCCAGGCACGGACGTGTGAAACGAATGAACTCTTGAGGCGGTCGGTATGGTGTTGCCCAAACGACCCGTCAAAATCCAGCCCAGTCGTGTTTTCTGGAGAATTGGGTCAGAAGACCTGACTTGACCAACGCATCAAATTCATTTCCAAAACAATTACGCTCCGATGAGTAGATCGATATCCAACGATATGTGAAATCGCGGGTCAGCCAAACGAATGTTGCGCGAAAAATCAAATTTGTCTCGCCCCGAAGAGACCGTCGGAATCTTATCAGTAACCTGATCAGTCACGATGCATTCAATAGCCGCGGTATACGAGTTGAGTCGCGATTGTAATTGGATTCTAGTCACGTGACTGGACGAGGTCACCGTGCCGTTGACGCCCGAAATCGAGACATTTAATGGGCGCGTTTCTAAACCGAGCGCTTCCACAAATTTCTTGGATATGAAATTCGCTTGCGATCCTCAATCCAACAAAGCTCGGCATGCCCTGCGCGAGTCGTCGCTGTCGCACAACCGCAGTCGAGAACATGACTTGTTCTCTATTAAATGATCCTGAAGCATGAATCACTACGACGGAGGGGGGAGGAATTTCCTTAGATGCAACTTCCTTATCGATATTGTTAGTCGATGGGTCCGCAGCTGAGGGCATATGAAGCAACGTATTGTGCTTTGCCTGTCAGACCTTGCATTGACCAGAGGTGCATTTACTTGAGAAGAGGAGCGCAAGCAATTGACGTAGAGTTTGCGACTGCCAATCTCCGCAACCCTTTGCGATACCGGAAATGCCACGAAGTTTTTGCAATAATAAATGACGTGATCGCCTTGACAGAAGTGGCATTTGGGTAGCCGCGCACGACGATGACTGCTTAACATTTGGCTGTGATTTTGCCTCGACCTTCTTTGCGGAAGTGGTGCTGGCTCTTGTAGTAGCCTCAAGCACCTGACATCGATGAGCGATAAAATCTAACAGCTGTTTAAGCGACGGCAGCTCGTTGCCCGTTAAGGAAGTTTCCCACTCGCGTAACGTGAGTGAGTCAAGTTTAGAGGTTAGAATGAGGACGAGAATATCGTCCCAATGCGTCATGGAACGCTTCAATGCCTGAAGGGCGTGCAAATGTTTCGCGGCGCCGTCAGAGATTCTTCTGAGATCGATTGAATTTTTCTTTGCCATAGCCGACAAATCTATTATAGCCTTGACGTTAATTTGAACAATCACGCGCTTGTTGTCATATCGATCCCTGAGAATTGACCACTCGACGTCCGACAATTCTAATGAGTTGATTACAGCGTTTGCATCGCTGGTGAGTGACGCCCGTAGATACTGAAATCTTTGCGTATTTGAGAGCGAGGTGTTGGAATGGATAAGTTGAATGTATCGAAAAATGGGAACCATTCATCATGTTTGCCGGAAAATGTTGGTAAATTTAATTTAGGCAATCGAATATGCGTACCACGATCTGAATCACGAACACTTGAAAAGGATGGAGAAAAGATGGACGTTCGCAATGTCGGCGAAGGGGAAATGAGCTCGCGGATCTTGGCGGATAACGCATAGAACGCTTCCTCGTCTCGATCGCAGCCTTCAGACTTGTCTAATAATTCTAGATGCAATTGTACCTCGTTATATTCCGCCCAATAGTGCTCGAGTTTCGCCTTCCGCTCTTCGAGATGAGACACTATTGACGGATTAATGGTAACTATTGACTCTACGTAAGTTCTGATACGCGTACATGATGCCTTTACGGTTGCGCGCTGTCGCTTAAGTGTCGTCGCTTCTGATTGATCGACCATTTTGAATGCAACTACGAACGCGCGTACGCAACGGATGCGGCAAAGGAAACTTGGTCGGCAACAGAGACAATGGTCTTCCTCACCTTGTTACGCACGCAATTAATGCTAAAAAAGGATGCAACAGATGCTGGATGCCTTCCAGTCGAGCGTTGTTGGACGGAAACATTCCTCTCGCAGATGTTGCGCTGTTGAGGGATGGCTTCCGTTGCACTTCGTCCAGATCGGGCCTTGTTTTCCACCGTCGACAGGATTCCGCTCGCAAAACGTTGATACTGCGTCAGGATATGACGTAATATGAGCCGGGCAGCATCTCTGATGCTTAGATGCGGGCCTTGCGGCTGTTTTTATTGAGTTGTGTGCTGCTGCTACTGCGACGCTTGTCTCGTCTCGATGAGATAACCCTCTGACTGCCAAATTGCTGCTCACCACTTCACTGAGGCCAAATACTTGACAATATCCAGCTCGAAGGACCAAAGAAATGTTGGTCATCTTGCTGCGTGCAGGATGAAAATTTGTGGTGGCACGGTCATGCGATCACCATTCCAAGCGTTACACCATTCCCGCGGTATGATTGCTTCGAAGGCACTTGGTCGAGAAAAATGAGATTTTCCCTGCTTTCCAAACTTTATTTAAACAGACCTCAAATGCGGGCGAACGTGTTTCACAGTAGATGTGGAAAGGATTTCAACGGTGCGGTAGCGCGGTAAAAACTATTCAGCGCGAGGCGAGACACGTGCTGTCGATGAGACAATCAGAGCGGCCATTATGATCTGTGTACCGGATCGATTACGCGCGACGCATGCATCGCTTAACAATCGACATCTCGTGGATTGATTCTTTATCGGGCGATGTGACTAGACGCCATGAACGATAAGGGTACCGAACAGATCAAAATAAGTATTGCCGGTACATGTGCCGTCATTGTCAACATGTCCGACTAAAACTATTGGACATGATGCAGTCTGATTAGTTAACAGACCTGTCATGTGAGTTCTGGTTATTTCGAAGCTTCCATAGGTATGCATGCATCGATATGCATCTCGAGATACATCGGGTATATATGAAAATTGCCCATTATATACGTCTATTGTATGTGAAAACATTCCACATCTTTTTACTGTACCTATTTCGATTTTACAGTGTATTACTTTCACAGATTTAAAATCATTGAGTTGAAGTACTTGTATATAGACTTTGCTAGAGTTTACATTCTGTGGAGGAATATCACACTCTTCGACATTTATTAATGATAAGTAGTTAAATTCGTTTGTGCGGAGTCACAGTCGTATCCTATTATTTTGTAAGTTCCTTGAGTCCACATTATTAATATAAATATGACGGTTATTCCTTTGATGCAGCAATCCATCATCTGAAATGTCGATTTGATTTGTTTAATTATTGTGAACTGGTTTAATGTGAGAAATTCGCAAGCGGTTGGAGTGAACAATGCGACTATTTTTCTTTATCTTAATTTCTTATCTTAATTTTAACATTATTTCTGTTTAAAATTTCTAAAACTTCATGAAGCCCGGTATATTGATCTTCCAATTTTCCGGATTTTGGCCCCTTTAATAAAAATACATGATTTTCAGGCTTAAATTTCTGTGGATTAATTTTCTTGTCGTAATGTTTTTTTTCGATTTAACTTTAGCTTCTACGACGTTTTCGCGAGCATTTGTTTGGATTGCATGGAGTTATGTAAATTTATTAGATAATCATCGTAATTAGTTAATTTATCTTCAGAGTTTAAAAGCTCATTTGACGGTATTCTTGCTATTTTATCGAACACTAATTCGTATGGAGTATATTTCTAGTGGCCTCGTGAACACTAGTGTTATAATTAAACATGGCTAAGCCGATCCATCTATCCCATTGTTTCTGCTCACTTACGTATTGTTTCAAGTATTCTCCTAATACGTGGTGTGATCATTTTAGGGATCCATTTGACTGAGGGTAAAATGCAATTGTACGGAATTTGCGGATTCTAAATATTTTTGCTATCTTCTTCATTAATTTACTGATAAAGTTTTCCCCTTGATCTGTTAATATAGCTTTAGGCGCTTCCAATACGCAAATCTGTCGACAATGGCCTCTGCTATTGTTTCTGATGTTTAATCCGATAATGATATTCTCATGCAAAATTTAGTTAACTGGTCTTGCAAGGTTAAAATATATTTGTCGCCTCTTCCGGTTTTAGGTAAAGATCCTACGATATCCATGGCTACTTTATCAAAAGATGATTCTAGTACATCAGGGATACCATAGGTTGTTTGATTTTTACTCGAATTAGTTTTTTTAACTGATATTGTAAACATTGCTGTATGTACGAGGGCAAGTCAAGTTCTTAGAAAATCTGTCAGAAGGCACTCGCAGTGTCATGTCACATTACTTTTTGACAAGTAGCATCTTTCAGCTGATTACTGTTAAAAAACTGTGGCCATTACCTTTCCGGCTAACATCACGGTCTTCGCCTTCTTCGGAACTGGTTCACTCGGTGTAGTCCATTGTTTTGACTGTTCCTTCGTCTCGGGTGTGAAGTAATGGATCCATGTTTCGTCCACAGTAATGAATCGACGCAGAAATTCATCTGAATTACGTTGAAACATCTCCAAACATTGTTTTGAAATCACGGTCGCGCTTATGGTCCACAGTGAGCAACGCGGCACCCATCTTGCCGATAGCTTTTTCATACCGAATTGTTCGTGCAAAATTGAAATCACTGTGCCATGTGATATGCCTGTGGCCTTAACAAGCTCGCGCACTTTCACTCATCGATCAGTCAAAACAATATCGTAGACTTTATCGATGATTTCTGGCGTACCCTCAGTTGGATGTCGCGAACGAAGTGCATCACATGTGGATGTACGACCACGTTTAAATTCATTCACCCAATTATATACAGTCGCAAAGACTGATGACGGTGCAGATGTGCTATGAACATTATCCAACTCGGCTTTGATTTCTTTCAGCGTTAAACCTTTCATATGTAGATGTTTGATCACTGCATGAAACTCTTTTTTTCCATTTTGCAAAAAATACAAAGGTTGTTCGCTTTAATCGTCTACAGAAATAAAACCACGCGGTGAATTCCGCTCAAAATTTGACAGTAATCAGCTGAAAGATGCTACTTGTCAAAAACTAATGTGACATGACACTGCGAATGCCCTCTGACAGATTTTCTAAGAACTTATTGACTTGCCTTCGTACATTATCATTGTCATTGCAAAACATAGGGGAGATCGGGATCAGTTGAATATAAAAGATCAGTTGAATATAAGTAGAATAATCGAGGCTACATTAAAAACACGCGAAACATGCCTAAACGTGTCTGAGCACGAAGCGGCGTAACATCTTGTTGCGAATACATCTATGATAGAAGTTTTGCCACAATTTTAAAAAATAGTAGACCTAAGTAAATATTTTTATTCTTGAAGTTTTTGTTTTACAATCGTATATGATTGTCTGAGATATTTGATTTCTACTTAGATAGTAAGTGTTTCTTACTTAATAAAGTCCAACAGATTTTTTTTGTTTATGTGTCTTTGTTATCTTGTTAATATTTTTAAAAAATAAACGGATGGAGATAGTAGACTAACCACAGCATGAAACTATATGACTCATTTAGTGACGACTCTTATAGTACTTAAAATTATAGTACTTAAAGTTACTCAAAATTTTATTCCTTTAAAGAGATTTTCCTCAGTGATAATCTCGACGGTTTACAAATTTTTGAAGATTGGAATGGGCCAACCCCTTATAGAAATTGCGATTGGCGATACTTCAGAGGCAACCACATTAATCCACCGCATGCTACATGGATGGCGTTCATCGAAAAACGAATTGATATCCAGCGATTGGTGCAGTCATCTACGTCATCGAAAGTAATGATACTGGTCATTGAACTTGTTAAATACGTGATGTTGACAATGTGAAATTATCTTTAAGTGAAAAGTGTTTATATATAAAACCGTCGGTTATACTTTTTATGCTTGAACTCGAATGTATCGAGCATATATATTTCCATATGGGTCAATATACTAATATTAAGTGATAAATTTAAATATTTTGTGACTCATTTACGTCAAAATTGTATAAATAACAATAGCGTTGCTATAGATACTTTGCGAGGATTTACGATAAAAATTCATATATTGAATGTGAATTGATAGTATATACTATCAATAATATTGTATATAATATATTACATGAAAAATAAATGTCTAAAATAAAAATATCTTTGTGTCCGCAATTAATCGTTTCTTCTTCGCAGCATTGTATTATGCGTGCGTCATCACGCGCGATATTATCGCGTGCGATCATATCATCGCACTTTCTAAAATAATAATGTAATTCGGCAGAATAAAAAATATTTCTGCATGAATAATCGCATGTAATAAACGCTGAAGGAAAAATTACATAAGAAGAAGATGGCAACGCTTGAGAGATGGTAAGTATGGTAAGTATAGCGCGCGGTGGGGACTGCGCCTGGTGGAAGGGACCGGCGGACCGCGCTCGGAGACGGTGGCCCTTAATCCCGCACCACGTCTTCACCGCGACGCGAATACAAATTTCCGCACATCTCTGCTACGTAATTTCTGGCTACGTAATTTCCCGCACCCGAGACATCCTTGTCTCCCGCACCGCCATCCCTGCGACGTCACCCACTGTGCCATCATTTTCTTCTTCCTCCTGTCACGTCACCCTCTCGCCTAGTGACGTTATCTCCTGTGATGTCATCCTCCTCCTCTTCCTTCTCCTGCGACGTAATCCCCCTCGCCTAATGACGTTACTTCCTGTGACGTCATCCTCTCCCCCTCACCCTGTGACGTCACCTCTTGTGACGTTATCTCCTCCCCATGCAACGTCATCCCCTCTCCCTGTGACGTCATTCCCTTCCCGCAGATCCCCTCGCGCCGCGGGTATCCTCTCGCTCCTCACTCCTCCTCAGAGCTCCCGGGTTAGAATCCCCCTTGTTTACCTACTGTGGATGCAAAATTTAGAATCCTAAAAATGCAATCAGACAAAATTCAAGCCAAATTATAAGTAATTTTTTTTGAGCAAACGCATATACACGTGCGGAAAGGAGGAAGCAGAACAGTTCTCTCTAGAAAGACAATCGCTCCGATCGCTAATTATTAAGATAACACCATTTCGTTATTCTAGCAATGCTTTCCAGCGTGAACGTTGGCTTTAAATGCGCGCGGCATTACAAACTCGCATGAATACGTAACCACATAAAAACATTCGTGACCACATATAAAAACACACGCGCAATCTTTAAAAGAGTAGATCCGCAACACAATCAAATATTACCCAAATTCATTTTCCTACTGCACATTCATGAAAGTACTTCACCTTATATTATTTCCATCATATTCTATTCTGCAGTCCTATTCCGGACCGTTTGATTTCACCCTAAGGGCTTACGCAATAGAACAAATAAGATAGGAACAGAAATAAATATTAAGATTTCATCCTATCAGATATCAATTGCATCGGAATATGGTTTCTGATAGGTTGAAATCTTAATATTTATTCCTATTCCTAATATTTCCTTTATTGTGCGCAAGGCATATGTAATTCAGACGCCATATTGCTTTTCTAACTTCATAGTTTATTGTACTATGTTAGATGGTATCAAGTCAACGACAAATTTTTTCAATAAGAGCTTCACTGTACTATATATAGACTGGAATGAGCATCTCCGCTGTGAAACATAGAAAATATGCTTCCATAGAAGGTAGCACCAATTGATCAGCGCCATTTTAATTTGGTCAATATAAGAATCAGAAGCTTTTAGGTGCTCATGCACTTACGTTTAGTGTTCTTTAGTAAAACACATATGTCAGTAACATCATTGTATGTGAAGTTATATTTAAAAGATTATAAAATCGTGTGACTGTAAAATGTGCAAAGCATCAACATGAAGTGCTGTGTGCCTGATTGTGGACAGAGAAGTAAAAAGAGCATTTCATTTCATAGGTAAGAATTTTTGTATTAAATGTAACATTTCTAGCATATGTGTTAATGATGTAGGAAATGTTATTAAAGTTATTTTATAATGTACTAATAAAATTGAAGTGATATTAGTTTTGTTTATATACCATCCATATAGATTTCTATTGAGAGATCAAAATCGATTTCAATTGTGGATTGATCAAATGTGTATTTAGAAAAACATAACAGTGAACATAAAAGATTAAAACAGAATACAAAATCTGTTTTGTGTTCAAACTATTTCCTTAACAGTGACTACGTTACTACAATAAGCGACCATATTAAAAAGCTTCAGTCTTTTTGGTAAGTTGTATAAAATAGCTGTCTCTACCTTTCGATTGTAAGTATAAACATGCATCATACGCGCTTTCTGAAGCGTCACAAAATCCGTGGATCACAAATTTGTAAATGAGACGTTAACTATGAGTCTGGTAACCTTAATTTTTTGAAGTCCTGTCAAGGGTCGATAATAAGATAACCATATAGTGTGTAAGTCGGCTGACAACGATTCGTTCCACTGCATCTTATCTAGCCACAACATTTACAAGATAATCTTAACTCGAATGTAGATTGGACTAATTAAACCTAATGGATCAAAAATCTGTACGACAAACGATAAGATGGTCCTCTTCGTTACTGGGCAATTGTCTAGAAGTTTCACCTTATAGGATAATGTGGTAAGTTGCCAATAGAGTAGCGTCTGGACCTCCTCTCCCATTGCTTGCTGCTCATCAATTGCTCTTGTCTTGCGGATCGGTTCTTGAAATCTCTGATACATTGGATCTCCATTTGCAAAATCCTTCGGTGCCTAGGATTTCTTTGATTCTACTCTGAATGTATTGTAGTTCGATTATGCTACTGGCGCCGGTGATCAAATCGTCCATATAAAAGTCTCTGAGAATAATCTGACTAATTTCTGGAGCGGTCTCCTGGTGATCATAGGCTAATTGATATAGACAACGCACTGTTATGAACGGAGACGTCGCTAATCCAAATGTAACTGTGTTTAACGTGAACTCTTCGATTAGTGCGTTTGAGTCTTCCTTTCATAAAATCCTCTGTAGCCCTCGATGCTCTTCGTGTACATAAATCTGTCTAAACATCTTCTTGATGTCCCCGGTTAACACGTAAGGATGTTGTCTAAAACGAATGAGAATGGCAAATAACTCCTGTTGTATTGTGGGCCCCACTCTCAGAATATCATTTAATGACTTGCCCGAGGAGGTTTTACAGGAGGCGTTAAATACAATCCTTAATCTCGTAGTCGAACTATCTTCCTTTACGACCGCGTAGTGTAATAAATAGTGGCAGAACGGATTCGCTTGATTGATTTGCTCTTCATTTCTCTTGGCCATATGGCCTAATGTCGAATACTCCTTGAGGCATGCACTGTATTGCTCCTTCAGCCCTAGGTTAGAGTTTAATCGTTTATATACGGACTTCAGACGTTTGACGTTTCAGCTGTTTCTCAAGATTCTCCCAATTGAGCAGGGTCTTCTCGAAACGAAAGCTTGACAATAAATTTTCCTGAAGAATCTCTCTGATAGGTATTCCTGAATTCTCTCTCACATTGCATCTCCTCTGGGGTGAAATAGATTGTCGGAAGACATTCCTCTAACTCCCAAAAACGTTTCAATTGTTGCTCTATCCTGTACTATTGCAGTGAGGACCGTTCTTTTCGATTCTTCCTCGTTGTATGACATAGGTGCACTACCTCCTATGATCCATCTTAATTTCGTCTTTTGTAAAACTGGTAAATTTCGCCCTAATTTTATTTGCCCTCTACAGAGTAGATCCCAGAAGATTCCATTAAATAAGTCCTAGTAAGATATCCACTTCTCTTGATTTATCGAAGAAAGTATCTGCTACTTGAACATTCCCGGGTATTTTTAATGCATTCTTATCTATCTTTATTGATGGCATAGCCTCGGTTATGCAACTCATAATCACAAAAGATAACTCTACCTTGAATTCGTTAATTGTTGAATATATAAAGGCTCGATCCTAAAAGCCTGACTACACCCAATCCCAAATAAAATGGTATTGCCTTTCTGCTCTGTTAAATGAAGCCTTTGACTTAAGCCTTTAGAGATTATGTTAATTTAAGATCCCGTGTCCAAAAAGGCTCTGCATCGATGTGACCTACTTATCGTACATTATCACTGGAGCGGTTGCAAGTAATACTTGATGACTGCTTTTTTCGAGCAGATATCGTTGAATATATATTGAGTGAATTTGGTTTTGTCGTTTCCGCAGAATTAGATTTTGAAGTGAACCCCCATATCTACAGTTTCAGATTGCTCCTTCTCATGAACATTTCCTACACTAGCCTTCCATTCATTATTGTATAACAGGGTATTATGTTTTCTACCGCATTGCTTGCAGTCGCCCGCCATGCATCGACTTACAATGTGATCCACTCGCAAACAATTAAAACATAGTTGGTGACGTTTAACCTCTTTTATCCTATCATCTAATGACAAACTCTTAAATGTAGAACAGTTGTAAAGCGCATGTTGGTCTTGACAAATGACACAACCCTTTGCGTTCTGACTTACATGCGCCGATACTCTTTCTCCTTTATTTGCTGATGGAGCTGACGCAGGGTAATTGTTAATTGATTTCGTTGGTTGTAAAGCTTCTAATACTGCGCATTGTCTCGATAAAAATTGGATGAGATCCTTCAAGGTCGGTATGTTATCATCCTGTAGGCTGGATTCCCATTTCCGTCGGATAGATTGATCTAATCTCGAAGCCGTCGTGTGAATGATCAAGCTATCTCAATTTTCCACAGGCTCTCCTAATGTTTTCAGGGCTTTAGGTGCTTTTGTATATCATCTATCAATTTCCTCAATTGAATGGCCTTCATCAAGGAACTCGTGTCAAATAAAGCTTGAATATAATGGTGTATTAATAATCGTTTATTCTCAAAATGCTTCAGCAGATCCCATGCGATTATATAATTATCTGCTGTCATTTCTAATGACTGTAGTACTTGAGCGGCACTACTTTGTAAACATGACTTTAAGTAATAAATAAAACTTTTATACATTTTCTTACGCAGTATTTTTTTCGATTAAAGCTTGAAATAACAACCGTTGAGAATATGTCCTATCAAATTTGAGTAAATCAAGTGCAGATAATTTTACCTTGTATGCTCTCTATTCTTGTCTCTGTTTGTTATCGTTCCTGACCTTCTGTTGCTGTTCTCGTGGGGTTAAGATTGATTCGCTTTGAAATCTCTGCTAAAGTGAGATAATAACCTGCCTCGAAACTATTTCTCTCTGCTAATTGTGCCTCACTCGAGTCGATATCTTCGATCTTACTTTGCATTATATCGAACTCGCTCCATAATCCTTCCGCGTCTTAACCTGATATTCTGAAACATCTACTAATTCTACCAGTAACGCGACGACAAAATTGTAAATGTGCGTTAATTGATCCTTGATGGTCGCTCGACGTTTAATCAATGTTGTAATTTCTTCCGGCATGATCTCTTATGAGATTCTCATTTATCTTAAATGTGTTACTTACAGATTCTCGTATGTGATCTATTCCCACTAAGTGTTCTCAGTGGCCTCTGCTTGTGCATACAACTCGCTCGTTGTTGAATATAGTTGACGTAACCTATGACGAATGCTTCCTTTTTTCTAATGTGAACAAATGCTACTCAATCCGGCTCGAAGAATCATAAAAATGTTTGATTTCTCGTTCAGTTGGATCGAATCTCTGTTGAGACTAATAAAATAAAGGTATCCAATGGTTTCTTTATTTGTAAAATTTTTCTCTTCGACAGACAACGGTCTCTTCTTATTGTTAGTATTACTCGTCTCTCTCCCGTCATCCTGTATCAACTTAAACTGAAAACGCGCCATCTGCTCTCGTTCCGCTACGCCATCTTATGGAACCGATTACAAAGATATTACGAAACAATAGCAGTAGGGTAAAGTGAGTAGATTGTAGGCACATAAACTTCGGTTTCATTTGAGAAAAAAATAACTCGAAATCTAATAATTCGTGGGATAGACAGGTAAACGGGATAGTGTAAATGTTAGTTTTAAAACTATTTTTAATCACACAACTTACAAGATATTAAAGCAGCATTTTTATGTATTACAGTGTGATCCTTATGCTCGACAGAAAAAACGGCGTAAATTAAGCTCACCTGCACCTTGATTGCGCTACATTCTTCCAAAAGTGGAGATTGATAAAGTTACAGGAAAAGATAGCTGTTCTGGAAAAAATATTATTTAGCTGAAATCCTTTAATGAAAGAAGAAGAATTGTCGCATCATGAAGAATTGTCGCAAAGATCAAGTACTCCAATCAGAACAACACAGCATAGAAAATGATCACTTATGCAAGCATTCCACGAAGCTTGCGACAAAAGTCACATTTTTCGCAAGCCGAAGTAATTATGATGAAGGAACAAAAACATAATACAATAAAGAAATTTCGTCGATTGACAATAAAAGTGCCACAATTACAAAATTTGATGAAGTCTATTAGGAAAGAAAAGATCGCTAGACCGGAACTCGTAGATCATCTGGAACAAGTATTTGGTGAAGCTCCTCTACAACTTTATGAAAAGTACATTCAAATAAATAACGCTGGTACAAAGAGAGTGTTCGTTTAATACACTGATAATAAATCCGGCCGGAGAGGACGCTAGCGAAAGGCAAGAGAACCACAATTCAATGAGATTAACAGTTACATTTCTATATATTGAAGTATTAGAACAAAGAATTTGTGAACATATTAAACTGGTATTGTAGAAATATCACTCATGGAACCTCCGCCATTTTGTTCTCCTACCGTATCGACATTAAGAAATTTCTTTTCCCGCACGGTCAAAGGTTATACCAGGTCTATTAGATAAGAGAGCGGGCCGCTGCCTGAGCCGCGTCTCAGGCTCCGTCAAGGAATGCATGAACCATTGCCTAAGCCATCCTCAGGGCTTGAAAACATGAGCGTGCACACAGCACCGTCTGAGCCGTCAGATATCGTGGCGATGGTACCTGCTAAGCACCGCCTGAAATTCTTCGTCAGGCACGCGATACACCTGGATGGATGTTCGCCGAGTTACCGTGAGAGTGAGTCTTTAGATGACCTATCCGAGCCAACTCATCGGATACTCATTGGTGAGAGCAACTCACCGCTTGAGACGAATTGTCAGGCAGAGGTTGGTCAAAGGGCCAAGAATAACGGTTGCGTCAGATGCCATACCGCTTGGCGATAAGCAGCATATGATACTGGAAGGCCGTATCCTTCCGTACTTACTATTAGCTATTCCTAAGATCCTACGTCAGTGTCATTGGTATCCGCAACGTTCGTCCACACAGATTAGAGCACTTGCACTTCCTTCAAAATTTTTTAAAAGAAAAACGACCGCAATCGCACGCATAGCTGAATTTGACGTCATAACAAATCTAAAACTCAAAAAATATCTGCGCCGGGGGATCACTGTCCCGCTTCAACCGCGCTTCCGCGTGGCGCCACATTTAATTAGCTGCATGTATCACTCAATTTTCAGTCGATTACTGAATAGAGAGTTACCAAGAAATATGGACACACCAGGATTTAATCACATTGTAGCAAATGCAGTATTTGCCAATTTAGTCACGAAAAATTTGTTTCCAAAACTACATAATCATCACGACATATTTGATATGTCAAAAGAGGAAAATCATATATAGTCTAACAAAGACAATATCTTTGTGTTATATGTATTAGGATAAAAATGTTTTATGAAGACAAAAAGATTACAGAAACACTGACAAACATTGGAAAATGAAAGAAACTATCGCGATTTGTCATTTTCTTAAATGTATAAATAAGTGTATAAATAAACACATTATGTACGTATACCGAATATGTATATACTTTTCACATTTTGTAGTATTTAAAATTAAGAATAATATATTATTCCATATTTTTACAACATTAAAATTTTCTTTCCACTGTTCCTCTTGTTCTCGATAATCATATAAAAGTCAATATTTCTATGAAAATGTTGTTCCTCTTAAAAGCGCAACGCTCGCGCGAATGAGGGTACGGTCAACGCGATGCTGCAAACGCTTTGAAGCGTTTTTTAATTAGTCAGTAAAATTCTTTCTTCTAATTGGTCCATCAAACGCTTCAAAGCATTTGTAGCGAGATTTTGACCACAGCCTGAATGTACTAATGAAAATACTAAATATACTATAATAATAAAATTAAAAAAGTGATATTATTTTTATTTATATACCATTCATGCCCATATAGATTTCCATACATCAATAGTACATCGATCGATACATCGATTGCAACGCGCGAACACTTCTATTATCCTAACTGAAATAGCGACTGATCAATTATGGCCACGAATTTTTCTCGTTGCCTATTCCAGTGTATATATAGTTCAGTGGAGCTGTTGGACTCTTGCAATGTATGCTTGCATTGCAGCAGAAAGAAATCTGAGAGAGGACGACTCAAAACCTGTAATCGTAAAATGCTGCTATGCACTACTGCCCTCTGACAAAGTGAATGTAAACTACGTGAATGTAAGCAACGTCCACTTTTTTTAGTATACACACACCGGCAGGAATAGTGACCCTTGGGAATCGATTCTGTATCTTCAAACAAGGTGAAAATTACAAAAGCGAGCAAATTTAGTAGGTGTTTACCAATGAAATAATCAGTATTCTAGTAAATTCGCTCACTTATATAATAATTTTCACCTCATTTCAAGATATAGAGTCGATCCCCTGGAGTTCGGCGCGCGGCATTACATTATATCATATTTTTTTTATTTATTTTATTATATGTTCTTACATTTAACTGTAAATTTAATTTTGCAATCTTGCGATAAAAATATTAATTTCATTTGCACACTGTAAATTTATAAATGCATGCAAAATTATTATAACGAGTCTTAAAATTACACGTAATGTTGTAATTATGCACAAAATTTGTTATAGTATTAAAAATTTTTATGCATAATTACAACATTTTGTGCATAATAAAAGTATTATTATTATATATTGGCGAGCGAGAGACATCGGGGTATCTTACTAGTAACAAATGTGTGAGACAGCGAAAGGACACCGCGAGCCGGCATTACGTCCAATGCTTTCTCTCTCAATCGTGCGCCTTGTTAAGGACATAATATCGGAGCGCCCTCCACTATTTTCTCGCTTCGCACTCCTCGCCTCTTCCGCATTTCTAGTAACATGCATGTGTGCGCTTTGGTATTAGCTTTATGTAGCGCTGCGTGCCGAATGCCATTTCTGCCGGTGCGTGTACATCGTCCACTTTTCAAGACTAGAGGTTTGTTCGCGTCGCATGCTCCAAATTAATCCAGAGAGCACTTAGATCACAAGTGGCGGTTGGAACAGTTGCATTCATGTGCTGCAATGTTCAGTGACACGAATGAATTTGGGACAAGTGATCATGTCACCTAACCTAATCCGTGAAACCACTGAAACGGGTCGGACATGTGCCTCGTTTCGTTTCGGGTATTTTGTGATACCTCGATTATTTGAAAAGCGTTATTATACAAAGTAAATGCGTTTTTAATAAATATAAAAGTTATATTATATTTTTATATTATATTATATTATATTTTATTGTATTAATATTATTTTCTTTTATTTAAAAAATTTTTTTAATTTCATTAATTTTATTTATTTATTG
>JAANIC010002508.1:643532-664659 GCA_017607545.1 Acromyrmex charruanus
TGTATTATATTGTCATATTATATTTTTATATTTATATTAAAAACGCATTTATTAAATGCATTTTTATACAAAATGAATCTGAAATACTTTTTTTGATACAGTACATTTTCAACCATTACGCATGCGTGCGTAACATGCTTCAAGTGGTACCACCTTCTGAGGTGAGGCAATTGGAGCATGCTCTTAATTGAACCATGGAGTATGCTCTAAAGTCGGTTCTACATTAGTTGCAAGCCGATCGTAAGTTGCGACAGCCAATCTGAAGCATGCATTTTGAAATCAACACTTCATATTGGCTGTTGCTACACATTTGCGATCGACTTTTAACTTTAATGTAGAACCGGCTTTACGCGACGCGAACACCTAGTCGCCATATTGGTTCTGGTGACGCGAACGTATTGGAGCATGTTGGGCATGTTGGAGCGTAAGACGCGAACAAACTTTAAGGCGGTTCTACATTAGTTGTAAGCTGATCGCAAGTTTGTTGCGACAGCCAATATGAAGTGTTGATTTCAAAATGCAAACTTCAGATTGGCTGTCGCATCGGCTTGCAACTAATGTAGAACCAGCCTTACATGTAGCACGATTATTACTCGTATTCATAATCAAGCCTTATATTTAAGGCTTCCTTAAATTTATCTTTAGATACTCTACGAATTATTTTATTGGCTGCTGAGCATCTAAAGATAAATTTAAGGAACTTAATGACAATGAATACGGACATATATGAACCAAATATTAATTTATCATCTTCAGCCTTGAAAAGTGGACGATCTCTAATGGCTTCGACACACTATGTTATGGTGATTGTCGGGTGATATTCAATGATAGTATATCTTTAGAATGAAAATATCGGTAAAACTACACTCATTGGATATAGAGAGCCTATAATCAGAGTGGCGCCATATGGGTATCACTTGTGATTGGTCCGCCATGTTTTAGCCATTCCCTCCAGTTTTTTAAACGCATTATTTTCTAAATTTTGAATTCATGCTAAAAAATGCTCAAAAATTGTGACAAATTAAAAAATGATAATAAATAAATATTGTATATAAAATAATAATATATATAATATTGTATATAAAGTAATAAAACTTTTACATATATTGTTTATTATAAAATTTCATTTATTTTGTACTATTGCAATATTGTATATTTTGTAATATTGCACATTACTTTATACAAAACGTTATTTATTGCACATTATTTGCGCTATTAAATGCGCTAGTTTATTATCCATTCTCTGTTCCTACATTTTAGGAGCAAAATGCATCTGTAATAATATAAAAGAAATCAAAAATTCAGAAAAATATTATATATGTATATACCATTTCATAAAATATTATATATTAAATATCGTAATTATCATATTATTTGATTTAGACTCACAATGCAATGATATATAATTGAAAAGATTACGACAAAAAGAGAAAGAATTAAATTCGTAACCAATGTAATGACTATACATGTACTTAGTGCCAAGACATTGCCGTGTCTTCAGATATTATAATTAATCAGTGTATACTTTATGTTACATTTTTATTTTAATATTTTAAATACATTATTTATAAAGAATAAATTACTTTACCTCACATACAGATCAATTTTTTGACGGTGTCCAATTTTTATATTTATCATTTATACTCTAACCAATTCATTCGGCGTTCTGTATCTTTCGGAATTATTTTCATAACATATCCTTTTTTTAATGAATTGTTACAAAACGGTATTGTACATCCAACCATATTCCTAAAATAATTTCGATAACTTTATTTTTATCAATGTACTTTTACTTATCTATGTCATTCAATGCTGTTGCACCTAACCCTAAAACTGACAGTCTGTTGGATAGACTGGGACCGTATATCTCTTTCTCTCTCGCAGAATTTCGCTAAAACATGGCGTCATCTCTCGTATGGCGTCACTCTGATTATAGGCTCTCTAATTGAATATTGCGGGTCGCGTAACGAACATCGCGTTTCAAAACTCGCCTCTGCCAACTCTAAAGAACCCGGAATAGTGAGGGGAAAGAGTACGTTACTCGAGTTGAACAAATTTGGAACGTGAAAAAGTAAGGGAGATGAAGTCGTTAGAGACGAAGTCATTGGAGACGAAGTCGTTATGATCTGTGTATTATATATACAGATCATATATTATGTTAATAATAAAGTTTTTTCTAAATGAAAAAGACAGTTAATAAATAATATTAAAATCACATCATTTATATAATTTATATAATCTTAATCAATGTATGTGAGTCAATAATCTTAATATATCTTTGATTTTCGAGGAAATTAAGGCTATTTATTGAATGATTCANNTTCATCTTTCTACACACACACACACACACACACACACACACACACACACACGCACGCACGCACGCACGCACGCACACACACACGCACACACACACACACACACACACATGTAATATTATATTTAATATTTTATTTATTTAGTAGAAAGAGATAAGTAGAAAGAGACCATATATAAATTGAGATAAACCATATATGTATGCATGTACGTGCATATATCTAACTTTGATACAAGCTTTTGAATCACATTTTCTACTTACTTCTTGTGTTCATTATCCACAATGAATTATTTTCTTGTAACAGTGTTCCGTTATCATTTGTTAATATATGCACATCCTTAATTAATTTTAGAGCCATTTTAGAATTGCTCTTTACATGGTATCTTTACATGTCACAGGTAATAGGTATATCTTTCATACGTTATTCAAATTTCATTTATCGCACTCTTTCAACCCGGAAGCAGGGTTCATAAAGTTTACTTCGAAGTAGATTTATTTATACTTTTGGAACGAATAGTTTCCGAATAGGTTCCGCCTATATGATCAGTTACCTCTTTTGGAACGGCGTAAAGTTAACTCTGTTATGGCTTCTGCACACTGGACGCGGAAACGCCGTGTGGCAAATTGTGATGCGGTAGCCCATAAGCCTTCAGCTCCTAATGTGTTCATTGGTCCGCGTCTCATTTTGCCGCGCGGCAAGCGTTTCCGCGTCCAGTGTGCAGGAGTCATTACTCAGAGTCGAGTTTTGGAATGTACCCCTGGTGTGCCGGAGGCATAAGAAAAGTGATCGAACGTTGCTATGTAATTTATATCCACTTTGTCAGAGGGCAGTAGTGCGCGGCAGCATTTTGGGCCGTCATATCCTCTCTCAGGTTTCTCTCTGATTGCAATATTTCGCGGCAGACAAATTTCCCAACCTCATCAACTTTAACGCTTAATATCTCGTGGAGCAGAACGACACTTTTTTTTGCCAGATTCTTTCGTTTCATGCGAAAACGATTAAGTCTAATTTTATTGATTTGGAGGTGCTCAGTGGTAAACTGTATAATTACGCTTATTTTAGCACGTGAATTGTAATACCTTGTTTCGCGAATTACTTTTGTTCTGGCCGTATCTGTTTCGTAAGTTTTGTTGAAGTCGGTCATAATCTTAAACTTATAGTCCTATAAGTCGGATAAAGTGAAATGAATAAAATGATTAAATATAAAAATACCTTTAAACATAATACGAATGACAAGTATGAAGTCGAAATTAAAGCACACAAAAGAAGCACACGAAAGAAGCACACACAGTTTAAAGTATCGTATAGTCGGAAGTTCATGGCGCCTTTGAGGAAAAAACGAAAAAATGAATATGATGCTAATGAAGAAGCTAGGTAAAATATAAAATAAAGTCAACGACACACAAAACTTTTTTTCTAATCTAGCAGGGAAAAAAGCATTGTGTGATGCCGATTTAAGATATGCGCACAGTGATTTTTTTAATTTTTTCTACAAATATTTAATATATTCCATTTACAGGTTAGAAAAAATAGTTTTTGGTAATCCTAGTGATATTATAAATAATTTATTAGATGACAAGTCTAAAACGAAGACAAAAGATGATGTTTGTGAAAAGGTTAAAGATGATAACATGGATGACGAGATGAACAGTGAAGATAGCGAGGATGAATCAGATCAAAATATTTCAATTTTAAATCATAGCAATAATACAAAAAAGGAGAAAAAGAAACCGGCATGGATAGATGAAGACGATTACATTCACACGTAAAAAGAAAAAATATTTTATATTTTATATTGTATATTTCTTTTCTATTATATGAGTTTTTATTTTTTATGACAGTGTAGATTTGACTCTAAATCCACAAAATCACAATTTATCATGTGATAGACCGGAAAAATTATATACAACATATTTAGAGAACAAGTACAAATTGTTTGTGGGTACTCCCAAATGGGCTAAACTTGAAAGAAAAGATGAAGCTGATGACTTGGATAGTAATATCTTGAAGGTATTTCTCTTTTTCTCAGCCTCTTGAAACTTTTTTCTCAATGGATTGAATCTTAATTTTCTTTCTTCATTTTTCATATTTAGCATAGTTGCCATTTGGAAGCACCAAAAATAAAAAATCTACCAAAAAATGTTATTGACATCAAAGTGCTCAAAGCTTTGAATAAGAGCACTCGTACAGAAGGCCCTATTATTACAAGTGTAGAATTTCATCCATCATCCACTGTGGCTCTGGTTGCTGGTACATCAGGTGTCCTGTCTCTGTTTCAGGTATTTAAATATAAATAGAAATTATTTTACAGGAATTTAATATCTAAATAATTTTGCTAGTAATTATATCAACTATATTTACTAGTATCAACCATATCTCTATTCTATAATAGCAGTATATAAAAAATTGAGACCAAATACTAATATTATGTCAAATATTAGTATTTAACTGAAATTTTTATAATACCAGCATATATATAATTTTTTGGTAATACTGATATACCGGTATTTATTTTATATAAAATATTATTTTACACTTAAGAACTTTTATACAAGTATAGTTTATAAAAGATTGTAAATATATAGCTTTGACATATGAGTAGGTAAAGCTCATTTCAATCAATAAAATCGTAACTCCATATTTATATTACGTTCTTTTTAACGATAATATTGATATTCGTTTGCATAATAAAATATGGAAGAAATATCAACAAATCCTATATATGATTATTTTTCTTATGATACGGAATATAACGTGTCTGTCTGTTTAATAGAAAACTGCGAATATGTTGTAAAAGTAAATTTATAAATAATATATATAATTTATAACTTAAACAATAGTATGAAAATAGACTGTGAAATATTCGAACATAATTAAAATGAGAAACGCCATGTACAATGAAAGTGGATTTTGGTGCTTACCAATATTTTTGCATAAATCTTGCAATTTCTAATTCAAACAAACTCTGCGCATCGAATATTCACTAGTCTTGAAATAGTTCTAAACTGAATCCAGCGTATGTGATATCACGAATTTGATTGAATTGATAAGCAATTTAATATTATTGATGCTAATGAGCATCTATTTAAAGATCTGTAAATATAATTATTGCGAAAAATATTATGAAGATTCATATTTATGTTGAAAAATATTATCTGAGACAGGATTTAAAGTCTGACTTTCCAACTTTCTCATGTCTTTCTCATCTTAGTTATATATGATTTATTATAATTAAAATCAAATTTACTCTGAATTTAATTTTTAATTTTATTTTGATTATAGTCAATTTGATTTTTAAATTTAAATCATATATGTCTTTTAACGAGATAATTATGAAGAAGAGCTTATTCATCGATTTTGATGAAATTAATCATTCGATGCGTTTTTGTACGAAATGAACAAATCTGGTAGAAAAAAAGTGTCGCTCTGTCCCAAAATGAACCAGAATATTAAGCGTTAAAATTGACGACTATTTATGTTAGGAAATCTGTGGTATAGAGGGTTACACAAATTCTCTGTTTTATAAACACAAATTCTTTACTTTAAAAATAAATTTTCTGTTTCAAAAACATAAATTCTCTACTTTAAAAATGCAATTTTTGCTTTAAAAACATTTTGTAAATAATTTTTCGGTTTAACTCTTAATATTTCGATTTATGGAACAGAACATTTTTCTACCAGATTCGTTTATTTTGTACAAAAACACATAAAATAATTATAATTTCAATAAAATCAGTGAATAAGCCCGTCTTCGTCATAATTACCTAAATTCAGGAAATGGAAAGTTTTCAAAATACCTGCATAGCACATAATATCACGTAATGTACCAGAAATATTGCATATTACAATATATTACTGATGTATATATATATATATATATATATATATATATATATATACACATACATACATACATACATATATATATTAAACATTGATATGACCAACATTAAAATATCACAGTAATATTGTGACAATATGACGTCTTAAGTAGTAGAGTGACATAATTAATATCATTTTTATGATGTTTTATTGACGTTAGAGACATCATTAAGATGTTATAAAAAAATAATATGTACACACTCATAATTTTATAAGCGATATTTAGTTAATATATTATAATTTTTTCAGTTTATTATAATATTATGTAATAGTTATTGTATTGACAATCATTAGCATTATTTTTTAATTAATATCATATGGAATAATTTTTAAAATAACATTAAATATATCAATTCAATAATTTCTTTTAAAAATTCTTTAAAATGTTTTAATTTTTCCCAATAAATGTTATATAAATATTAACATTACATAAATATCACAAAAATATTACATAATATTACAGTGATATTTCTTTAATATATCCTAGTAATATTCTTGTGATTCATTTTCGCTGACATTATAATATTACTATGACATCTCAGTAATATTTCAACAATATTTTTGTTAGATTCATTGCAATGGAAAAACGATATTGCTGTGATATTACATGCTATGTGGGTAGTTACAGTTATCAATTACCAAATAGAAAAAGTAACAAGTTACTGTTACTAGTTACCGATTTTTAAAAGTGACTCGTTACAGTTATCGTTACTTGAGAAAGTAACTTTTCATTGCTTTTCCGTTATTTTTTTTGAATTGACTATCACAGCAGACAGATGCCTAGGGACTTTCTAATCTTAAGCGCTATAAGTGGCTTGTATCCAAACTGTGCAAAGTAAGATAAAAGTAACTATAAAATTCGTTACCGTTACAAAAAATATAACTACTTTACCGTTACAGTTATCAAAAAGAAAGTAACGCAGTTACCAGTAAAGTTACTTGTAACTGTAACTTCGTTACAAGTAACGAGTTACATTACATTACTTCTGTTTCCTGTCTAAATCGATTACAATTTTATATATAGAAGTGTTAAGTGATAAGATTTTTTTTAAAAAGTGATATTTGTGGTTGTAAAAGCAAATACAAACACTTTAAAGGGATGCTGGAGTGATCAAATTGTGAGAACATTGCAGATTGATATAAATCTCTGAATTTACTGACGGAATCAAAAATCCTTTTATAGGATTAAAGTAGACGCAAAATTTGGTGGTGCTGCAGTGGACTTTATACTAAAATAAAAAAAAAGTTACAAACTTACATTTTTTCAACTCGTAGAGCTGTCACCTGATATAGATGTATCCTTAATACAAAACGGCAGTTCAGTTCCCAGCGCTTTACGTGTACAAACAAAACTGAGTTTATGAAACTAGATTAAAAGCTTAAAAAGAAAAATTTATATCGATTTGCAAATGACATGTATGAATGTTGAGCGAAGATTCGGAATGATAAACAAAGCAATAATTATGTCCGATCTTGCAAGAGATGACATTGCAATATGTTAGATAAGGACAGATGTATGTGTTGAGTGAGACAGAACGATAATGTAAGAAATGAACTAAAGATGTCATTATTATAGACTTTTTTTATTTGAAGTTAAAAAAAATCTGTACTATCGATATCGATCAAGTTCGGCAATCATTCCAGTATTCCCTTAGGCCCAGTTTAATTCTTAACCGAGGTTTAATTTATTTTTTATCTCTTTTCAATTCTAGAATTGGAAATACATAGATGAAGAATAAATTGAATCTCGGCTAAAAGTTAAGAATAAATTGTGAAACTGGGTCTCAATATACTTTAATATAACAATAAATATACATACAATAAATATAATGACCAATATACTTTAATATAAAAACAAATATACTTCATATAAAATTAAAATATCCAACGAAATTTAATTAAGAATGAATTATCTTTATGTTAATTATCGTAGAGAAAATACAGAGCAACTTTGGAATTTTATTTAAGCAATACACATCCTAATAAATTTACTAAATTTTAATTCAAAAAACTTAATCCTAAGAGATAAAAAAAAAACAAAAATGATATTAATCTCTAAAAAGTCATAAAAGATGTAAATTCTATATATTATTGAAAGAATGTATTAATTTGATTACAGTCCACCGCGGATCATTTTCACTTATAAATTTTGCATTCCGCAATATTATTGAAATGATATCTCTTGATTCTAAAAAAAGAAATTATGTCAATGCTAATAAAATTCGAGAATTGATCACATCTGAAGCTGAATATATTTGCAATAAAATACGTTGCGAGATAAATGGAAAACTTGCGTATTAAATGAAAAACTAATGTCTCTTAAATTAGGTGTAGCTACATGCATGGATCGTTCATTTTTAAGTATAAATATACAATTTCTATCCGACGATAACCCTACTAATCACAATTCATACGTTAACAGTGTTAAGAATTACATGATAACCATGATGCATTTACGACATTGAAAACTGTTTTAACTGAAATAAAGGACTTCTACCATTACAATAAACGAGCTTTAAAAGATGTAAACATTAAACCTTTATTATTCTTTTTCTATCATTTCACGAAACGTTTCGACCATACTAAGTCCTCATCAACCGTGTTTAAAAATGAAATAAAACTCTTAACAATAATGAATATATTAAACTTAGAAATTAATTTCGGTATAAAAAATGTATTAATTGGATCATCTCATCCACAATCACAATATGCATTACCTATTCAACCATGTTATATTGAGTCAAATTATAAAACGTATATAAAATGTAGATCCAAACTAATTCTTCGTTTGGATTGGTTAACAACGAAAAAGGATACTCAAAGTGGTCAGAAAAGACAGTTCAATCAATACTACTGTACTTATTGTCTTTTGAAGATGTCTCTTGAAACTGAAAATAACAATGAAGGAATCAAAGAAATTGACGTTTCTATATTAAAAACTGATACAGTCTAGAATTACATTTAAATATAGCATAAAATCTGTAAAATGTGCTGCTCATATATTACTTTAGCTATTGTTGATGTGTTAAAAAATAAAGAAAATAACAAAAGTTAAGAAATAAAGAAATAACACAAACAATAGAAAATGTTCGTCGTGTTCGATCAACAATACGAGATGTTTTAATAGCGATGCAGAAAAGGAAATCAATATTAGATCGTGGTATGAGATGGCATTTAGCTGTTGACATGACAGAACGCTTGATAGAATTGAAACCCTATTGCAATGAATCTACAAATAGAGATTTATATTTGGCACTTGAAATATGGAATAAATTAAAATCTATTGTAGATAGTTTAATATCAGCACATATAGTTACAAAAAATTACAAGAATTCAACATAACACAATTACTTCAAAATGATGTCTTTCTCGCAGGAATATTTCTGAATGTCAAATACAATATTCTATTATCATCACAAGAAATTGCTCAAGCTAAATAATATTTACTAAAAATATGGAATCAGCTTACAAAGATTAAAACATTAAATAATCCAAAAAGTTCTTTGTCTTTTCATCATGCTATAAAAGGAGTGATTTGAATGTGGATGAAATTGAAACTTTAATAAAAAATTTGAATAAAAAAAGAGAGAAAAAACAAAATCTCCTTCATGTCTTATTGATACAACAAATAATTTAAATTCTTTTCCTCATTTATCTCGTTTAAAATCTAAAGAAAACATTTTTTGGAAATAAATATAAATAAAAATAGATGTTCAATGCCTGATTTATAGTGTTCCAAAAAAAAGTCACAGACTTTGAGGGATAGAACAACAAAAAGTAAGCCAAAAGGTCTTAATAAACATAGATCTGAAAATGGTTGCTAAGATATCTCTTGGTCTTTGTTTTCCGGTAATCCATCCGTCGTGAATTGTAACCAAATTAATTTTTCAAACAATATATTCAATTTACATCTTTTATGACTTTCGGTCTTAGTGTCATTTTTGTTTTTTTTCTCATGATTAAGTTTTTCGAATTAAAGTATGGTAAATTTATTGGGATATGTATTGCTTAAATGAGTGTTCCAAAAAATATGATAAAGAATATAATAATTTTTGATTTTTCAACGTGAGAGGATATACCTACGTATCGAGGAAGTATAAGGATTCATAAACGTCTTAAGATAGTATTAGCGCGACAATACCGTCCAAAAGTTTAGGTTCCATTGCGGCGCTCTTCACTAGAGAGCCTCACAGGGAGAGAGGCAAATTGCATCACGTGATCTGGTCTCCTCTGATGGGATCTGGGCATCAAAATTCCATAGAATCATGGTAGGGGTATGCCATTCACGGTATTTAAGTTAGACAACTGCGAAAGTCGCAATATGCTTATGCTGCAATTTCCTTCTCAATTGGTAAGGTTTTTGTAAATATNGCGCGACAATACCGTCCAAAAGTTTAGGTTCCATTGCGGCGCTCTTCACTAGAGAGCCTCACAGGGAGAGAGGCAAATTGCATCACGTGATCTGGTCTCCTCTGATGGGACCTGGGCATCAAAATTCCATAGAATCATGGTAGGAGTATGCCATTCACGATATTTAAGTTAGACAACTGCGAAAGTCGCAGTATGCTTATGCTGCAATTTCCTTCTCAATTGGTAAGGTTTTTGTAAATATTGTAAGTGATACATATTATTAACCTTGGAAGTATATACTTTCCTCTATTGTACATAGAAGAAAGGCCCCTATTATGAGATATCGAGTTTATTTTGGATAAATGCTAGAAATCTATGGACAGAATTATAGCGTTTTCTCTGGGATACACTGAGTGCAGCCTCGCACCGCACCAGTTGCGTGTAAGTGCTACACTCAGCTACACTACACTAGTGGTGCACACCATGGTATACATTACATCATTATTGCTGTTCCCGCTTGACTTCCATTTTCAAATTTTAAATGTTACACTGACTCTACACCCTTTGAGACGGTATAGCAAAATCCCACTTTGTGCATAAAATTTGGACTACACCATAGCTAAAGAAACACGGTACACCGAATGAGTTCGCTTACCACCAACCATGGAAACACGGTACACTATCTGAGTATTGCACTGTGTNCACCATGGTATACATTACATCATTATTGCGCTAAAACCCTGTTCCCGCTTGACTTCCATTTTCAAATTTTAAATGTTACACTGACTCTACACCCTTTGAGACGGTATAGCAAAATCCCACTTTGTGCATAAAATTTGGACTACACCATAGCTAAAGAAACACGGTACACCGAATGAGTTCGCTTACCACCAACCATGGAAACACGGTACACTATCTGAGTATTGCACTGTGTGTGTAGTGGGCGATAGTGTTAAGAAAAAACGCTATTAAAAAAATAGTTATTAGGAAGGGAATTTAATAAGCTTTAAGATAATGTAAAATTATGTAAAATTTAATTCAAATTTTATTTTTTTTATAAATTAAAGAAATGTAAAAAGTGAGCAAATTGCAAACCGACCGGGTCATGTGATGCAATTTGCTACTCTCTCCCTGCGAGGCTCTTTATACTTCCATCAGAGAAAGAAAACTTTCGATTGTGTCTGTCGCACGCACACGCGGAAAGAAACTGAATATAGATAGACGCAGACTAACGCCGCGCCGGTACTATCGGATGCTGGTCGTCCTCTCCACTCCCCATCACTCCCTTCAGTCGTCACTATATGCCAAAGAAAATTGAAACATTGCATTCTTTTCGCAGCTCTATTTTCCTAACTAAACGGTAAAAAATTATAACTTTTTTTTATAATATCCGTTTCATGTTTCTCCATCACGTGCTTGTTTTTTGTAACAAGCCTGTAAGAATGGTATGGATACTATAATTAAAAATCTGATGTTAATTTAAGTTACGTATATGCATCATATGTTAAAACTGTATATTTTAATTGCAATTATAAAAACTAGATCAATATGTTTCTAATTGCACACAAAGAGAGCTTTTCAATTTGTATTTTAAATTTTTAGCACATTCGAAGAAAATCATTTCATACTAGTACTACCATAAAGAAGTTGAGTTTGAGAAAAAAGAACATTCATTTAAAGATTATGCATTGAAAATTTGTTTATACTTTAAATGAATGTTTTTTTAAATAAAATTAAAAATTTATATATGCATTAAAAATTTGCATAATCTTTAAATGAATGTTGTTTTCAAACCCAACCTCTTCAAGACATTATTTAAGAATTCTTGTACTTTCTCTGCATGTAGGGAGTGTATAGCAATTGCACACGAGCCAATTGCGCACAAGCCAATCACAGCGCTAGACAAAAATAAAAAAAAATAAAACTCTCTACGCAGAAGTCGCTGTAACTGGCAGTGGACAATTGCTACAGTGTGCAAGTGAACCGTTCCCGCATGTAGGTATATCCTCTTGCGTTGAAAAACTAAAGAAATTCAATTTGTTCTATCTCAGCAAAAAAATTTGATGATATTAATCTCTATCTCAGCAAAAAATAGCGATGAAAATCGAATATGCATTGAAAAGGGTAATAGCACTTTAATATACACTTTAATAAAACATCCACATGGATGCTGAAAAAAAATTATTAGATATTTTCTAAGTCGTTGAAAATGGCCAAAACCTCTTTTATTGCATCTGTAGGTTAAAATATTTAAAAAACTTAACATGATATGACATTTTCAGAGTCAGATTTGTAATCAGCGCATCAAAATCTACTAAAAAAAATTTCATTTATTTTAAGGCTAAAACGGTGTCGACCAAGTCTTCATTGAAATTAATTTTAATGCAAAAATAACTAAGTATTTACTCTAAACGATTCACAAATCGAATTCATTTTTTTTGTTCAAATTTCTATTTCTTATCGAGAAATGAATACAAATGCTCAAGATTTTTTAACTTACTGTTCTTGCAATAATTCAGAAACACAACACTGTCAAGTAGAGTGGTTCATTTTTTATAGAAATGTTGACTAATTAACGGATTACTATAATTTGACATTCAAATTCTCAGACTTAAAAGTTGCGCAAATAACTGTAGATAGTGTTACCTAAGATACGTAGCTAGCGTATAGAAACAGTTAGTCACTTTGACCTTGATATGTTGTTTCCTGAATGATTTTTAAAAGGTTTTAACTATCGCTCGTTGTTTGTTAAAAAGATATAAATAAACATGATGTCCAGCGATTCTTGAATATCTTTGGAATTATACTGAAATTTTATGTATTCTGGAAAATCTCTAAAATTTCAAGGTTAGTCTGGAATTTATCATCATTCTTTTACGCTAAAAAAAATCAGAGCGTGAAAAAAGAAATAATAAAAAGAAAAGTTGTATTTGGGTATAAGTCCCTTCTTAAAAGTGCAATAAATTATCAATAGAAATTTTGGATTTTAATGTCTAAAATAGAATATAGTAGAAAAATTGTGTGTTGACGGAATGTTCGTTTGATATTATTTATAAAGCAATAAATAATATTGTTTTAACTTGTTAGCGTTTTAACTCATTCGTATAGCATTCTAACTCGAATATAAAGTGAATTTATATGCTACGTATGTAGTCTCCAGAAACGCGCGCCGTGAAATGATTTTTCGGTCATGAAAATGCTAACTCTACTAAACTACCGCAGTAATATCACGAATTAAATTGACTAACAATTTAACAAGTTTTTGATGCTTATTCGCATCTTCAAAACGATCTTAATAATGTTGAATAACATATTAAAATCCGTAAATAATTAATTCTTATTGCGAAAAATATTACCTCGGCCAGGAATCGAACCCGGATCTCTTGCATTCCGTGCGAGCGTCCTAAGCTTTTAGATTGTGACGTCTTAGTAATATTCCTCGTAATAATTGACATATGAAGGAACAAGTCTCTTTAGGTGACGTAAATAAACAATATAATATATTATAGGGCCATATATATGTGATAACACAAACTATAGAAATCAAAGCTTTAAATGCTCTAGCTGGATCTTAAATATAAAGTATATAATATTGCGCGAATCGATGAAAATTAATCAAATAATGGAAATTAATTGATGGGCTAAATCGTAGTGAGGCGCTGTAAGCACAAACATGAATTCATGTACATGTGCTCGTCTTCGGCGCGCCAAGAGTGAACGAGACAGCGAGAGTATCCTTCTTGCTCTAGTCGCTTGTTTCAAGCGACTGAAAATGCTTTCTCGGCAATCCTGAAAAAAATCAGAATTTTTGGAACCAGAAGAAACTGGAATGTCCTGGAATTATCTT
This sequence comes from Acromyrmex charruanus, assembly GCA_017607545.1. Lineage (NCBI taxonomy): Eukaryota > Metazoa > Arthropoda > Insecta > Hymenoptera > Formicidae > Acromyrmex > Acromyrmex charruanus. Next base: position 657,930 of record JAANIC010002508.1, read on the forward strand.
TAAATTGACTAGCTAGATTTTGCTGGATACTATGATAAAGTTGACAATATCTAACTCTGTAATTTTATTCATTATTATTATAAATATTATTATTATTTATCATAAATTCATGTGAAACAATAGAATCATAAATCTCATTTTGCCCCATAAAAAATGTGGAGTAAACATGATAGCATCTTTTTTTCTGTACATAACGGGCATATTCTGTGCATCTATTTCGTGCAGGCAACGCTTTTACATAAGGAAAAGAACGGTCTAGTATAATTTATAGAAATCTGTGATTTATGCACTTTACAATGCGAAAACTCATGAGGTTCCGGATTTATAACTTTTCACGCGAAAATTTACATTGTATTATTATTTAAAATATGAAAGAGAATAATCAACTTTGATTGTTATTAATTTTTTAATAAACAACGAGTGACAGCTAAAACCTTCTGAAAGTTACTCATGATCTTGACAATATACATCAAAGTCAATTGACGCTGGTTCTCCTATATTGAACGAAATCTTATTAAGATTCCTGAGTAGTCACTGCGACCATGTTGGAATTGTGACGTCAGAAGCGAGGAATGACACGTTAATTTATGTTGCATGCCATTTGTAAATAAAGATAATTTGGATAAATTTAAATGACGAGATCGCTTTAAAACATTTATAAAAATGGGCGAGAACTATCCTTTCCTCCCTTGCTAGTCAGTAAATGTTCGTAAAAGATACGTAAAGTGAGCCTATACCCGGGCAGAACACACGGTTTAACAGTTATTGAAATAAGTGAGAATACGCTTTTATATATAAAATTTCAAGATAACTGTGTCCGCCACTCATTTTCATAAGTACGAGACAAGTCACATTTTCATAATTAAGCAAATAATAACGAAATGGCATGCAACACAAATTTCGTCGTCAAAACGTCACTTTTCCACATCTATAAGTTCAGCCATTTATCGTAGTGAGACGCTGTAACACATACAAGCACGAACTCATGTACATGTGCTCGCCTTCGGCGCGCCAAGAGTGAACGAAACAGCGAAAGTACATTCTTCTCTAGTCGCTTGTTTCAAGCAACTGAAAATGCTTTCTCGGCAATCTCGGCCGTTCGGCGTATATTGGTAAGAGGCGAGAAGCATTCTAAATAACATATAAGTTTTTATAAATTGTAGTAATATTATACTCTTAGAATAGTATAAATCAGATCAAAACGCAACACGAGATATTTAATTGTTTACGATTTTTCATGCGCGTTATATATCTTCTTCATAAACTCGAGTAAGAAGTTCGTCAAGCTCGTAAGATACGAGATCGAAATGCTGGAGATCCAAGATCGAATCTTGCTTTTTTGCCTTTTTTAGTTTTTTTTTCTGAAATAAATAATCAAGTTAGAAATAAACATACTTTAGGTCAAATATATTTTCATATAATTTTATAGAAATGTTTCTTCCTGAGGTGATCAGTATCCCTTTTATATTTAATTAGTTGGATGCCTGAATAATTGCGCACCTCCATCGAAATATTAATGATAATGTCAACAATACAAAAGAATTTGTCAAATGTTAAAAGCAATATTTTAAAAATCAGTTTAGACAGTAAAATTTGTTTTATATGCATTGTTATCCTGTCAGATTTAAATTGAAAAAAACTATTTTAAAATATATAAGATTTTCTAACTCGAGATTGCTAAGCAAAAATTAATAATTAGAAAGATCAAAATACACGAGCAACGTTTATTGGATCTTTAAATATAAACTAATTTATTAAAACATTAAGAATTAAACTAATTTTTCATCAGTAAATTCATAAGAAATGCAGGGTGACCAACGAATACCTTGAATACCCTGAAAACCGGGAAAAAAACCAGGAATTTACTTTGTGAATTTGTCTAACATGCCATACGTGACTGACAGTTAATGATTTGAAGGTTCGTGCAGTAACTCTGACTTATCAATCTGATATATTGATCACAAGATTGAAAATTTGATATAGAAAACTTCCGTTATTGACTTTCTCGATCCTATGGATAAATCAGGTCGATGAGTTAGGACTACTGCAGAACTTTTTGAATTATTGACGGTGTACCGACATTCTTTCCGTTCATCGTTGTTCTAATCGTTTGGTGCGCTGCATTTTATTTGTTAACAACAAGTGATGCACAAATTCAGGTATTTTATTAAACGTCTCTGCTTCTACAGGCAGTCAGTCAGATGTCCGAAAAATTTGGAACTCTTCTTAGATTGATGTGAGTGATTTTGTGATTTATAGTGCAGCAGTCGGAATGAAAAATACAGAGTGAATTTTCTGCGTCGTGTATAGAAATCTTCTATTCCTAAGTTACATTTCAAAACGTCCTCCGAGGAAAATTTTACTCTACATGCTATAGTATATGTTACGTGTATTATATATATTTTGTATGTATAACGTGTGTAATTTTTTAATATTAAGAACTTTGAAAATTACTACTTTTGGACCTGAAAAATTGATAAAAAATCTTGAATTTGAAAAAATGAATCGCTGGCCACTCTGAAACGTTTCGACTATTACTAAGTCTTGACTAATGATATTAATATTATAATATATGATAAAAATATTACAAATAATTTTTTATTTGTCAATTGGAAAGCGAAATGGGTTTCTTTTCTACAATTGTTGCTTTAAAACTCCCATACATGAATTATTTCAAAAATTATATAAAAATATATTAGGTGTAATAAAAAGAAATCCATTATTTTTGCAATAGATGGCTTCTCGCGTTGCGAGATACAGATTATTAAAGCCATCTATTGGAAAAATAATGGTTTCTTTTTATTATACCTAATATTTGACCTAATATACAGAGTGCGGTGCTAGAATCCGGACAAAATTAAATTCGATATTCTCATTATTTTATAGTCCCGCCGAAAATCACATGGCATTAATGTGACTACATATATAGGTATTAATAACCTAAAATGGCGGAACAAATATAGAGTAGTGCAGAGTATAATCGAAGAGCAGCGATAATCGAAAACCTTTTGGTGTAAAATTGGCTCTCGGATCATGTAGAGCTCTTTTAGTCTAAAGATTTCTGGTCGCCTAACAGCCTTAACTTGAATCCTTTAGATTATTATACATTGTTGAAAGAATTACCAATGCGAAGAGACCTCCATGTAGCTGCCTTCTGGGACGCTATTGAAGCAGCTGTCGTGAATTGCGCGCAATTAAAGGCCACGCGCTTCAGAGACCGAATCGAGAAGGTAATAACGGTGCAGGAGGATTATATCGAGTAGGGCTCTGAAAAAATCTCTCAACAAACATACAAAAGCATATTTTATATTACATTAAAATAAACGGTTTTTTCAAAGAAACATTTTTATATCCGGATTCTAGCGCCGCACCCTGTATGTTTATTACTAACTTGATTACTTATTTCGAAAAAGAAACTTGAAAAAAAGGCAAAAAAGCAAGAGATCTTCAGCATTCCGATAACATATCTTACGAGCTCAACCATATGAACTTCTTGCTACTCGAGTTTATGAAGGAGATATATAATGCGCATGAAAAATCGTAAACAATTAAATCTCGTAAACTGTAGCGTTTTGATACAATTTATATTATTCTGGATTAATGGGAGAAGTATTATTACAATTTATTAAAACTTATACATTATTTAGAATGCCCCTCGCCCTTTACTGAAGCGGCCAAGAAAGCATTTTCGATCGTTTGAAACAAGCGATTAGAGCGAGAAGAACGGCTCGCTATCTCGTTCGTTCTCGGCGCGCCGAAGACAAGCACATGGGCTTGTGCTTGTGTGTGTAGCTACCGATTTTGCCAGGCCGTCGTCTGATTCTGTGTCGCCACCATCGCAGAGTTTTTAGCTAAGTACTCAGGAGTCTTAAATTAATCAAATTATTAGATTATTCAGTATGGACTACTATTAATAAATAAATTGTTTCCGTTTTATAGGTGGATGGTCATACGAATAATAAATTACATAGCATGCAATTTAAAAAATATCCAATTAGCAAAGCGATATTCATGAAGGAAGGAACAGAAATTTTGCTTGGTTCCCAATATTATCCGTATTGTCATACTTACGATTTAATGAATGGCAAAACATATAAATTCTCTTTGCCACACAGGATTACAAATATGAAGGTTCATAAAACTGTGACTGTCATATTAGAAATAAATTTGCAGATTGATGCTGTAGTATACATTTTAATATTTTCAGCGTTACGAAGTATCCCCTGATGGCAAATTAATAGCATTATGCGGAAGATTGGGCGAGATATATTTGTTACATAGTTTTACTAAAGAACTTGTCGGTACATTCAGAATGAATTCGAAATGTAGGGTACTAGCATTCACACCAGATAGTAAAACACTTATCTCACACGGTGGTAAGTATAAGCTTTTATAGTTTTTACTTCGATATAAATCTTCCAACGAGATTTCCAAAGATTGGTACATTAAATTCTCTTTTTCCTCATTATTCATATCGTAGATGGCAGTGAAATGTATATATGGGATTTGAATACTCGCACATGCATCAATCGTGCCATAGATGACGGAAGCTTATCTTGTACATCGCTCGCCGTATCTCCAAGCGGACAGTTCGTAGCCACAGGTAGTGCACAGGGCGTAGTCAATCTCTATGATATGAAAACTGTGTTGGAGGATCAAAGTCCCGCACCATTAAAGATTTGGATGAATCTTGTGACTAGTGTTACAAGCCTGAAATTTAATCTGACCTCCGAGATACTGACTGCGGCGTCAGTTGATAAATACAATGCATTTAGAATGATGCACCTACCATCGTTTACCGTATTCTCAAATTTTCCAACGCTTCAAACTAATATAGGCATGTCGCAAACGATTAATTTTTCCCCTGGTAGTGGTTATCTCAGTATTTCAAATAGAACGGGTTCTGCTTTACTATATAGATTAAGACATTATGGAAATTATTAATTATATTGATAAAAAAATTTTTTGTAACATTTTTATACAGTATAAAAAAATCTGTATGGAATATATGAGATTAATGTAATAATCAGTGTAATCTGTTATATTAACTATTATATCTTAATTACTTTAGCCTACTTAGTGCTATAATTTATTTTTGTACAGTTAATATTATTACAGTCCATGCAAAGTTACGAAAGTTAAGAAAGATACTAATACATTATACATATGTTATACATGAGAAATTATAAAATTTCATGTTCAAAAAACAAAATTGTTTAAATTTTTGTTTATAGTATCACATATCAAGTTATACTTTTGTTTCGTTTCATTGTGTAGGATGTTAATTTTTTTTTCTGCCTTTATTTTTACGTTAATTTTTTATTTATTAAAAAGTGTAACTTTTTAACATTAAGTATTATAATTATAATTTCTCTTTGTAAAGGAACAGATATTACATTTAAATCGCCTTCACTCTATCTCTATCTCTTTCTCTTATCAAGATAAGATTTTTTAAATTTGTTAATACCGTCTGCTTTCAATAAGACATAAATGATTATATACAAATAATCAAAGTTGAGCAAGTGCTCGCTTTCGGCGCGCCGAGAACACATGTACTTGGGCTCGTGCTTGTGTGTGACTACCGATTTCGCTACATTTCGCCAGGCCGCCGACTGATTTTGAATCGCATGCTGACTACTGAGGAGCCTTAAAAAGTTAATTAATATTAACTTCATTTAGTTACATTTTAGATTCTTAACTTTTTAACTTTATATATAGTTATATTTTATCGGTAATTATTAACTTTTAATTTGATTTTTTTAAAAGTTAACATTAGGGTTGGGTAATTGGCATTATACGGATCTTATACTCGGATTATATGCTCATACATATGTCCGTCTTTATTTTTTTGGTGCCACAGAATAATCATGCAAAAGCTGATCCGTGAAATACATATGTGAGTCTCTCCTTGTTTGTTAAAAAAGTTAACTTTTTAATTTAGTTTTTTAATTTAGTTAAAAAAAGGTTAGCTTGAAATTATGAAATACAATTAATTTATCTTTTAACTTTTCAATTACTTTTTTTCATTAACTTAATTTTTAATTCAATTAATGTCACCATGGATTAACTTTTATCTTAACTAACAAGGAGAACACCAGGTGACGGAGTCGGAGATTTTAATGCGCGTTTTACAGGTTCTTGAGCGAAAAAAAAAACAATACGTGTCCGGCCAGTTCAGTCATAGTTTTGAAAAAATCGATTTTTTAAATAATTATTGTAACAATTTGAAATTACTAATGAAAGTATACGTATAAATGAGAATGTCAGTATTTTTATAAATTTCATTTTAATTTAATGTTATTAATTCTAATTATTTTTGATTATAATGAAATTTTATGAAGTTACATATTAATTTTATAGATAATTAAACATTCATTAAGGAATATTTATTATTGTCATCATTATCGTCGTCGTTGCTATTCACATAAATAAGATGATATAAATTATAAAAATAAGAAAAATATATAAATATTTATTGCATTGTGAATGAATTTTAGAATGAATTTCATTTTAGAATGAAAAATTTGGTTCTCATCAAAATTGATTCCTGAAAGAAGACCAAAATAGATTCCTATTTCCATAATATGTCAATCAAATCTGCTTTTTGCCAGATATTAGGAAAAGTTATTGTGTCTGCAACAAAAATTCATTTGTAAGATGTTAACAATGCAATAAATATTTATGTTTTTCTTGTTTTTATGATTTATATCATCCCGTACAATGTACGTCT
>JAANIC010002517.1:0-14226 GCA_017607545.1 Acromyrmex charruanus
TAACTATTATCAAAATACAATGATTTTCTGTCTAAAAAATCAAGTGTAGCCGAATAAATTATGAAAATTACAAATTATACATAAAAAAATGTATGTTAAAAATGTATTTTATTCTCGCCCCTATTCGCTCCTCCAAACGCTCTGCTATCCTCGACCGCGAACCGCCCCCTCTGTCATTTCCGAGACTGAGCTACCGGTTGAGAGCCCGTCGACATTCGCAGCTCATTAAAAAGGCATAAAGAAAATATCGCGTAATTTCTAGAAAGAGTGGCACGCTCGCTCGTGCCTGGCGCCCAACTATTGTTTTGTGATTATGTGCCGCCCTTAAGAGCGGCCGCGTAAAGACGTATTTCTGTTACGTTTCGTTAACGCCACCCGTCATCCGATCGCCTACGAAAACTAGCTGTGAATGTGCGACGAAGTTGCGCCACGCTCGTGAGTGCGGTTGCAAATTTGGCAAATTTAATAACAGATAAATGTATTTTTATATGTAAGAAAAATTTCTTTCATCTCATAGTTTTCATTAACATATATATATATAAAACCTTCTTTTATATTACAAGATTCGTTGGTATGATCGAATTTTATCACACAATACCATTTTTAATGGATATCATAGGATTAGTGCTTGCAATGAGTCTTACATTAACGCAGGTATGTCAATAGCAAAAACACGTTGGGCATATCAAAACATAAAAACGAGATTTTTTAGATGATTACCACTACTAACGATATGGAGCGAATCATCAAATCTATTAATGTCACTGTTCTAACACTACATCTATTCGTATTTAATTACATGGGACAAAAAGTTACGGATGCGAGCTCGAATGCATGCGAGAAGGTGTGAGTAATGTATTATCTTTTTTAATAATACTGGGCAAAATGAATTTTGATCCTGAAACAACAATATGTAATCTCCGAATATTTTTGACGCTAAAATTAAATCCGGTTTTGATGCTAAAACCAAATCTGGAACTCAAATTGCTCCGTCATATTAAGTTTGCGAGATATCCGAATTATAATTTTAATGTGCCAAGGTCTATTTTGAGCATTTTCAGATTATAAGCTCATAAACCTAATGTGATAGAGAAATATGAGCTATTATGGATTCGAATTCAGTATGAAAAAAATCTATAAAAATGATCTATGATTATAAATGGGTCAACATAATAAAAAAAAATTAGATATATTGCAAATATGTTATCACCCTTAGCCAAACTCAAAGTTACGAAGGGAACATGACAATTATGGATTCCATATTCTTTTTATTCTAAAATTTTTTATTCTTATTTTTAATTTCTTTAATTTTTGAAGTTTTTATTTTAAAATTTGTTATCTTTTTTAAACTTTTTGTAATATATATATATATATTTTTGCGAATTTTGTTCCGCTTTTCTCTCTCACAAGAGAAATAACGATCTTGTATCATCAAATATACAGGGTGTTTCAGAAATAATTGGCTAAACTCTAAGAATATATTCTACTCATTAGGAAGAAAAAAAGTCATATAAACGTGAGGAAATGTTCAGAAACGTTTCCTTTCCAAGTTATAAACATTTTTTATATTTATNTAAAAAATAGATACAAGTGTAAAATAAAATATAGATATAAGTATAAAATATAATATAGGTATAAGTATAAAATAAAGTATAGGTATAAGTATAAAATAAAGTATAGGTATAAGTATAAAATAAAAAAATGGTATAGGTATAAGTATAAAATTTATAATTTAGAAAGGAAGCATTTCCGAATCCATGTATGACTTCTTTCATCCTTACAATGAGTGGAATATGCTCTTAAAGTTTGGCCAACTATTTCTGAAACACTTTGTATATAACTGTGGCAAGGCTGTCAGTTTTAAGACCAACTATGTACTAGTAATAGTTGATTTGATGGGAGAATTGAAGGAGATAGTTATATAGACGAGAGGACTGTTATTGATAATGAAAACTTTATTATATTGTATAAGACGCCGCGGACGCGCCTTCATTATAATAAAGTTTTTTACTATCAATAATAGTATATAGATCAAAATAAGATTAAATTCTTGTTATAGTTTAAGATTGGCCGAATGTTTTTGTTTTTTATTCATACTGNAAATAAAAAAATGGTATAGGTATAAGTATAAAATTTATAATTTAGAAAGGAAGCATTTCCGAATCCATGTTTATATGACTTCTTTCATCCTTACAATGAGTGGAATATGCTCTTAAAGTTTGGCCAACTATTTCTGAAACACTTTGTATATAACTGTGGCAAGGCTGCCAGTTTTAAGACCAACTATGTACTAGTAATAGTACATAGTTGATTTGATGGGAGAATTGAAGGAGATAATTATATAGATGAGAGGACTGTTATTGATAATGAAAACTTTATTATATTGTATAAGACGCCGCGGACGCGCCTTCATTATAATAAAGTTTTTTACTATCAATAATAGTATATAGATCAAAATAAGATTAAATTCTTGTTATAGTTTAAGATTGGCCGAATGTTTTTGTTTTTTATTCATACTGATTGGATGACTAATTTCTGAAAAAAAAAAAATCATAAAGGTAGAATTATTTTTCAAGTTTAGACATTTTTTTATCTCAAAAACTATTGATTTAAAAAGTCTCAGAGACAAAAAATGTCCATTTTGATTTAATTAAGCTTACAGAATTTTTTCGGAATTTTATTCGAAGTTTAGATTTTTAAACAAAAAAATGTTTATAACTATTCAATGACCACATAAAAAAAATAAAGTATATATAGATGTTTTTCTGCAGATTAATATGAGAAATCGAATTAAATCATTTTCAGCCACTAGAATGTTAATTGATTAGTACGACTTTCTAAGCGACTTTTTGGGAGTAAACCGTTTATCTAATAGTAGCGGACTCTTCGGCTAAGAGCAGTGAGTATATACAATGTTGCAATGTATGTATCTAATTTTTTTTTTCATTTTACTGTGTTGACCCATTTATGATGATAGATGATTTTCATAAATCTTTTTTACGCTAAATTTGAATCGGCAGTCCATATTTCTTCAAGTTTACGAGATGTTTTATTTTAAATAATAATATGAAAGAGGGCTACAAGCCTAATATAAAAATTTTTTTAATAATATAAATAGTTAAATCATAAACAAAAATAATAGTTTATAATAAATGTTTCGTACCCGATCGGGTACGAAACGTTTGTTATAGATCATTGTTTTTGTCATTTCAATGTTAACAAATTCGATTATGAACTTACAATATAAAATACAATATATCTAAATAAAAAAACATATAAAAACAATTAAAAGGTCTGTAGTATTTTAAAAAATTAATAATGTCTCTAAAATATAAAATGTATCTAAATAAAAAGATGTATAAATTAAAAGGTCTGTATTAACTGTATTTACTGTTAGTATTTAAAAAAATTAATAATGTCTCTAAACCTTTCGTTTAGTTATCGCAATATATTATATAAACACTGTGTTGGTCCTTCCAGTATTTGATAAATAATAATATACAATCTTCATACGCATCCAATACTTCCGAATGAGTCATTAAACAAAATTTGCATTGAACGATATTCTGTTAAAAATAGTATTATAACTTATTAACAATTAAATTCACGTGTAAATGTTAATAAGATTCGTAAATTGTATTATATTAAAACTTAAAAAATCAATCAATGTATTATAATCTATTAACAAATAAATTAACGTGTAAATGCTAATAATATAATATTAGGTNTTGTCCGAACTAGACTTTTTTGGCTTTTGACTTTAAGATTAGGATATCTCAGAAATATAATGTGATAGAGCAATTTTAGCTATAGATTTGGTTTTAATACGTCAAAATCCTTCGGGATTACATACTGTTGTTTCTTAAAGAAAATATTTTTTTGTAGGCCTGTGTAATCAATAATATTTTCATTTTTTATTTATATGTACAGTAGTAACTAATAATATATAATAATATATATGAATCACTGAAAATACCGATGTAAATTTAGAATAGGAAGAGAAAATTAAAATGAATAAAAGAGAAAAAACTCTCGTTCTCCATATTTCTCTTTGTGTAATACTTTACTTATATTTATTTAAAAATATGCGCTAAGTAATTATAAAAGTGTCGTCAGATATGTTTGCAAAGACAAATATAAATAATATTATAATATTATTCTAAAGTTACATATTAATATTTTTTAAATAACGTTTATTATTTAAAAAATCATTAAAAATGATGTTAACGGTCCTTCCGTTAATACTTAACTTTCAGACAAATTCGACATAATGCTTAACTTTTTGATAAATTCGACTTCTCTCTAATTTCATTTCTATTATTATTTACTACATTATTACAGTAATCATTTAAATAACATTTGTTTCTAAATGAAATAAGATATTTGATTTCGTACAGGTACAATTCTGTGTGGTACAGTGCAAGTGCTTCAGAGCAGAAATTATTATTGTTAATAATGAAACGACGCTTCCATCCGCTTATTTTAACTGCATGTAGGTTTTACGTGATGTCCTTACAGAATTTCGGAATGGTGAGGAAAAATATACCGTAATATAAATCAATATTCAGAAATCATAATGATGAAGGGTATAAAGAACATTTATCTTTTAAGATACTTCAAACGGCGATCTCCTATTGTATGTTCATGAGACAACTCTGAAAATGTTTCTATCAAGATGTTAGCGTAGAAGTAACGTAGAAAATTCGTGGAAATTTTAGACACACTTATTGACTTTCTTTTTACAATCATATCAAAAATTTTTCTTTATGAAAATAGAAATCTGATGAGATTTACAGATGAATATGCAGAGTAAATATGAGTACATAATAAATAAAATATAACAATTGATAGATGCAAGTAAATCCTTTTTAGAATAACGGAATATTTGTTGGAGTATTTAAGACTATATATTACAATTCTTTTAATGACTCCAATTTCCGGTAAGGAATCCGCTGATAATTTTATGTTAATTTATCTTCTGCAATAAAATTCAATTTCTTATATTTTATCTATATAAACATAAATGTCTATATTATAATAATAATAAATATCTGTTCACATTATTACTTGAACATTGTATATATATTATCGATTGATCCTCAACACTTTTAAAAAATTCATGCCATTGCATTAAAAACATGTATTTTTTTCAATGTAATTGAGGGGCTGGATTCTCTAAGAGAGTACGTGTGAATTTCACGGATAAAAGTATTGTCCACAGGGTTAATTTTGGACATCGGTTGGCGTTGGTCGGCGTCGACGACGCCGGATGACGTCGAATAAGTTTGGACGATNCTAATTCCCCCAGTAGGGAAAAGGATAATTGAAAGTATATTATAATAAATATTTATATATTTCGTTATGTTAATTTAAGTACATGTATATTATGTTATGTTTAAGTAATATTATAAAATATATTAAGTTATATAATAAAATTGAAAGTATACAAATTACATGTACAACAGCATACAAGTACAAGTATATAAGTACAAGTATACAATAGCAACAATGTAACAGTATATTGTGATTTTTAAGAAGTATGTTTTTAAATCTTATTTTTCATTAATAAATAAATAGATGCGATGATTATTGCGTCATATAACCATTATACATATTTATCATTTTTATTTCTTAATAAAACTTTGTAAACATTTTATAAGTTCCTATGTCATTTTATATATTAGGTGTAGTAAAAATAAATCCATTATTTTTCCAATAGATGGCTTTAATAATCTGTATCTCGCGAAAATATTCGATTTTTTAATATTGAGGGGCCAGCTTCACACGAGTAACTATTCCCCTCTTCCTATCGAAGAGCGATTCCCTCCTCCGCCTCCTTTAAATCAGCTCCCGTCTCTTCCATTCTCGTGCCGATCGACTGGGATCGGCTCCTTCGACTTTATTCTTCCGCCACCAGTGAAGGGAATAGACTGATGACAGTCTATATGGACAGTCTATACTTCCCGGTATGGCGGTATTTCTACCGGTTTGTAGTCGGCTGCCGCTGTCGGCCTCTACTGCTCATGTGCGCTAGTAGGAGTCGGTACGAAGCAGAAAGAGACGACGCAGAGTTGTATGATATGTACAAGGTGTATTTACAGTTATTTGCAATTCCTTGATAAAGGCATGGCGTAGCCACATGTGTGGCCCTGAAAAGGGCTATTTGGTTTGCGTCAGCAAGAGACCGCGTTCGCGATAGCTAACGGAAGGTGTGCTACGCGTCCACTTTGGGGGAAGTACTAGCTGGTTGTTGTTCTCGTCCATCAGTGACAGTATGAGGGAGATGCGTTTCCGCAGCGCCGACAGTGTTCCTAGCGGCGTACTGCTCCCGTGGGCCTATCAGCGGTAGCGTCCTCCAGTCTTGGTCTCGTGCAATCTACGACGCGATAAAAAATAAGCTTATACAGCTCTTAACATATTCATTGGTTACCGCGACACATTTTGCTGCGCAGCAAGCGTTTCCGCGTTCACGGTGTGCAGGAGTCATAAATTAAAATGAAAATAACTATCATCTAATATCTGACTGACATCTGATGTCATCGAACACGGACGTGTGTTCTAAAAATGTATGATCTTTATATTTGATTTTAACATTTATACTTTTTAAGTTTTAATATTTTCAACAAAGCTTCAGTACAATGTTTCATGTTTCGTGATGATTAACAACGCTGCATCTTTGTCAATTTACGAGTGACTTAAGCATTATGGACATGCGAACTAATTATACTTGTATTATTCTTGCTGAGGAGGACTCCAAAGAGAGTCGAAACGTTCAAAATAAAGAAGACATCAATCTAATATCTAATTATTGATTATTCACTAAATAATTGCGTCGTTTATCGTTGCTCTCATTAGCCTACTATATTTATCTTTTTTGTTTAAAATTTGAGAGTCCTAATATAATTATTATTATTAACTAACAATCATATAATGTGTAATTAACGTATGTTTCCACATGTGACAGCAATTTTTCACTTAAAAGCTATACAAAATGTTTTTTGAAGTCTCTGTAATAATGCTGCGAGATTTATAAAATCTTGTGCCGTAATATGTATTTTATATAGTACAATTCCTAATATATATTTAGCAATGTTGCAGCGATATTAGAGCACAATCTGCAATAATGCAACATTTCTGCAATGTTACTGCAAGTTTCTGTGCTGTATGAATGAATGCGGTCGCAATATTTAACGCATTTAATAATTTTACAGACACCACAATCAGTACAACTATATGAATTTATTAAAATCTTGAAATAAACTTGAAAAACACACAGATTCAGATCACGGATAACCTAATCTGCATATGTCAGAATGCGCATCATTCGTAACATTAATTTGCCATTTAACGGTGACATTAAATGAACACGCCAAACTCAAATAATGAATGGGAGTCACGAGAAGCCTGGCCTTGACCGAGCGTTTTCGGTAACCGCTGCCGTATATTTTCAGAAGCAGCTTAACCGCTGTATCCTGCAAACTGCATTCCCGCGCTTTTATGCATATTCGCAACATCATATTCAACATGCTTGTAAATCGAATCGAATCTTACTGTGAAATCGCGCTACGCTAATCAGAGCCGCCCGATGACTGTGCCTCACAAATCAGCGTCGTCCATGATCGCACCCGTTCCTGCACATTGCGATCCAACCGCGCCACTTTTATGCATCTCTTACGTATTAGTCCTATAGTCTCGGCGTCACCGACTGTCACACGCAGTATGAACACATACATTGTACACTTGTTGACTAAAAGGTTGCAACAAATTTTTTTCTATGGTTTTCGGAATACAACTGCAACCGAGCGATTGGTCCTTAAGGATCTATAAGTAAGAATCAATCAGTCAATGAGCAGACTGTATTCCGAAATCTCTTTAAAAAAAAATGTTGCAACCTTTTAGTCAGTGAGTATACAGGGTGCTTCCAATACCCACAGATCAGTAAGTTGGGTTGCCTATCTGCCTATAGGTAGGAACACGCTTTACTGGTAATGCGGAATAGAATTAGATCCTATCAGGCAGCTAGACAACTTGACTTACTGCTCTGTAGGTCGGAAACACATACACACATACACACTATTGTACACATACACATTATTGTACACCGCGATTACGTATACTCGACACATACACACACAAACATGTGCTTACATACTATTATATATTTCATGTTTCTTTTTGAAATATTTAATAAAATTATTTTCTAAATCATATCATGATATCTGATGTGTTATATTTTGTTACATTTTGTTGCCTCTCTTTCTGTTACGAATCAAATTTTATTCCCGAAATCTTCCGACAACCTAAGATTGACGGTTGTTTTAAAGGGCATGTATATGTATTTTTGACAGTCCATATAGTCTCGATGGAAAAGAATTTGTAGATGTCAATGTTGTTTTAGTTTTGTTGAAAAGTCTAATTTTCTTATTAAAACACTGATGCTTCGCGTAATTTTGTTTGTTGGTGATGTCATATGCAGCGGAAGATATTATTAACCAATCATTTTATGTTCTTAAAAGAGGCATAGGACTCTTTCGGCTTCAAAAAATTGAAAAATTGTTTTGCATACTTTAAATGCTTCATATCATTCTTAAGAATATTATCCTAAAACTATTTTTTAAAATTCAAAATAGTTTAAAAGTTATAACACTTCGAACAGCACGGTGCACAGGCGTCTGTAGCGTTCTGCGTTGCGGCGCGCAGATAGAAACTCGACTCCTCTTCTAAAATCACTTCTTTGTTATTAAAAACTTATTTATAACTTATAAGTTTCTTATTCTATCAATAGATGTCATTACAAGTTTATGATAAATCATATATACAGTATATACTTTGTCTATGGATACAATCATATAATACATTTGTTGTAGCCCTAAAGTTACCACGAGTAAGCCCTGCATTTCGGCATAGCAACTAGCTAGCGGAAATGCAAGACAGCAATTATTTATAATCTGCATTTCGGCATGGCAACGAGCCGCGGAAATGCAATACTGCAGATTTGGCGATCCATTCGTAAATGACGTCGATCGCCGGGCATGACAAAATATGATCATATCAGTTGCCAAAAGTCGCAATAATAAGACACCGTGCACTTCTTTATATTCGGCTGCCTAATTGACGGCGCGCATGAAAACCGAATCTAACAGGCATGTTATGCGCGTCGCGAACGACGAGTGTCTAATTACGCGATATCGATCTTCTTGAGTATTATCGCGAGCGCGAACGACAAGTCACGAGTGATTATAATTATTAACGCCAAGTAAAATAGTATTGTTACACTAAATTGTTACCGATCAGCATCAATAGTAAAAAAGTGTAATTAAAAGAGGGAAACTTTCTAATAAAATTATGAAAAGGTGGTCAAATGTGTTTTTTTTGTCGCCCTTCGTGCTTCTTCAGCGCTCCTCGTAGGTGCCAATACTTAAGACAGAATATCGAAATTATTCATTGTTGCGCCGAAAGGTAGAATACATTTTTGGTTATAAACGGTCGTAAGCTGGTTCGGACTCACCAGTTGGCATTGTTGCATTGTAACGTTTCCTTTGAGCACGTTTTTGAAATTGTTTTTCACGATGAAAAGATCGAAAGGCTTCCGTGAAACTCATCGTAGTAATGAAGATATCATAAAGATATGTAGAGTAAACCAAAATTTTCATAGAATCGATAGAACGAAGAATAAGAAGAATTTATCGCAAAAGCCACGAAAAAATTGGAAAATTGTTCTAACTTGTCAATATTCGAAGACAACAGTGTCGAATCTTGAATTTCACTATTATATTTGGTAAACTTTCACAGTTTATACAATAAAATGTAAAAAAGGTGATGGAGCTGTACAATTGAATGGCGCATATATGAAAATGTTGCGATTGACGACGTTGCAATTGAGCATGTTGCAAATGGTTACGTTGCAAATGATCACATTGCAATTGACACGTGTTACAAATAACTATGTTGCAATTGACTACGAGTTGTAAATGAACATTCGCTATTGATCACATTGAGATAAACCACGAGTTGCAAATGACCACATTGTGATTGACCACGTTGCAATTAACGTAGCGATTGATAATGTGTTGCAAATGACCAGGCTGAGATTGACCATGAATTGCAAATGATCACGTTGAGATTGATCATGAGATGCAAATGTCCACGAGTTGCAAATGAAACGAGTTGCAATTGAGCACGAGTTATAAATAACCACGTTGCGATTGACCACGTTGAGATTGACAAGTTGCAAATGATCATGTTGCTATTGATGACGTTGCGATACATCTTGAGTTGCAAATGAAAACGATGCTATTGACCACATTGCGATCGACCACGAGTTGCAAATGACCTCGAGTTGTAAATGACCACATTGCGAATAAAAACATTGCTATTGATCACATTGCAATCGACCACGAGTTGCAAATGACTAGGTTGCGATACATCAAGAATTGCAAATGAACACGTTGCTAATGACCACATTGCCATTGACCACGAGTTGCAACTGACCACTTTGCGATTAACAATGTTGCGTTTGACCACGTTGCGATCGACCACGTTGCGATTGACCGCGATGCAATTGACCATTAGTTGCAAATAACCACGTTGCGATTGACCACGTTGCTATTAATCACAAGTTACAAATGATCATGAATTGCAAATGACAACAAATTACAAATGACAACGAGTTGCAAATGATTACGTTGCGATTGAAATTGTTTACGAGTTTTAAATGATCATGTCGAATGACTACGAGTTGCAAATGACCACATTGCGATTAAACAAGAGCTGCAAATGATCACGTTGAGATTGAAAACGATGTGATTCACCACGAGTTGCAAATTATCACGTTACGATTGAACATTTTGCAAATGATCACGAATTACGAACGACTACGTGCGGTACACTACGAATTGCAAATGTACACGTTGCGATAGAGCACATTTCTAATGACCACATTACGAATGACAACGTTGCTAATAACCACGTTGCGATTGACCACTAGCTGCAAATGTCAACGTTGCGATTGATTACGAGTTGCAAATAACCACGTTGCGACTGAATACGCTACGATTGATCACGGGTTGCAAATGACCACGTTGCGATTGACAACGTTGAAATTATCCAAGAGTTGCAAATGAATACGATGCTAATGACTACATTGCGATTAACCATAAATTTCGATCGACCACGTTGCGATTGACTGTGTTGCGATTGACCACTAGTTGCAAATGATCACAAATTGCAAATGAGCACTAGTAACAAATGACCACGTTGCGATTGACCACGTCGTAATACATCGCGAGTTGCAAATGACAATGTTGAGATTGACAACAAGTTTGTAAATGACCACGTTGTAATTGACCACGTTGCAATTCACCACGAGTTGCAAATAATCACGTCGATTGACCTCGTTGCGATTGACTAGGAATTGCAAATGACCACGAGTTGCAAATGACCACGATTTGCAAATGACCACGATTTGCAAATGACCACGGTGCGATTGACCACATTGCAATTGATCATGAGTTGCAAATAACAACATTAGGATTGACCACATGTTACAAATTACCACATTATGATTGAACATGTGACTATTGACAACGTTGCGATTAACCATGTGTGGCAAATGATCACAGTGTGATTGATCACGTTGCAATACACAATGTTGCGAATAAGCACGTATTGCAAACGACACGTTGCGGTACATCACGAGTTGCAAATGTACACGTTGCGATTGAACATGTTTCTAATGAACGCATTGCGATTGACGATGATTTGCAACTGGCCACGTTGCGATTGACCACGTTGCCATTGATTACGAGCTGCAAGTGACCACGATTTGAAAATAACCACGAGTTACACATGTTCACGTTATGATTGATCACGTTGCGAGTGATCACGTTGTGATTAATAACATGTTGCAAATGACCACGCTAAAATTGACCACGTTGCGCTTGATCACGTTGCAGATGATCACGAGATGCAAATTACCACGAGTTGCAAATGACTACAAGTTGCAAATGATCACGAGTTGCAATTGAGCACGTTGCGAATGACCACAAGTTGCAAATGACAACATTGCTAATAACCACATTGCGATCGACCGCAATGCGATTGACCACATTACGTTTGATCACATACTGCAAATGAACACGATGCGATTGATCACGATGCAATTGACCATTTGCGATTTACAACGTTGCGATTGACCACGTTGCGATTGATCACGTGTTGCAAATGACCACGTTGCAAATGACTACGTTGCGATTGATCACGTTGTGATACACCACGAGTTGCAAATGACTGTGTTGCGATTGATCGCGTTACGATTGTCAACGAGCATATGACCACATTGCGATTTACCATGATTTTCAAATGACAATGTTACGATTGATTACGTTGCGATTGAACACAAGTTGCATATGGCGACATATTGAAAATGACCACGTTGCGATTGACCACGATGCAATTGAGCATTTGCGATTGATCATTACTTGCAAATGATCACGTTGTGATTGTCCACGTTGCGATACACCACGAGTTGCAAATGAACGCGTTGCTTTTGTCCACATTGCGATCGACCACGAGTTGCAAATGACCACATTGTGATTGATCATGTTTCGATTGATCACATTGCGATTGATCACGTTGCGATTGATAATGTTGCAATATATCACCAGTTGCAAATGACCACGTTGCGACTGACCACATTGCTATTGACCACGAGTTGCGATTATCCACGTCGCAAATGACCACGTTGCGATTGACCACGTGATGCAAATAGAAATGTTATAACTCTAACCTAGACATTTACCATGAGCATATACTAATCTTTCGACTGACTACGAAATGTTATATTGATATCTGGTAAATTAATAAAAACTTGTTTAAAATTAATAATCTGAAAACCATGCCGATGGCCAACGCCAGCTGACCAGATGGGTTCGAGCGGAGACAGATTCGTATCCGATAGCGACGATCCAATCTAAGGGCAGAACCAAGGATGACAGCCAAATATTAATACTACTACTTGATAACAAGCTTTATAATGACAATTATTTTTTGTACTTTTAGTTATTATTTAATTTTGTATAAAGTCATTATATATTTAATATCAGAAAAAGATTCAAAATATTTTGTTTTATTTTGAAAAATATATAAATAATTTGTAAATGAAACATACTAGAGATGAGAAAGAAAGCTTTAAATATTTTATTTTATTCAGAGATATATACATGTTTATAGTATATAATAAAAAGAAAGTTTAATATAAACAGAAATTATAATCGCCTTAATTATCCTATGAATCCTACACCTTGTGTAGACTCGATGTTATAGATCTGGAAAAGAAAATAAGTAATTAGTAGTGTTATAATAAAATAAAGACGACAAAAATTTAAAAGATACTTACCAATAAATAACAGCTTCATCGAGGCTATAAGGGGAACATAGAATTATGAAATGTAATAATTAAGGGGTTAAACCTAGCCGACAGCCAAAAATTTGAAGGTTTTTTGGGAATTTTTTATGACTTCCCTAATTAATTTGATCGATCAATTTGAAATTTTCAGGGCTTATTGTACGAGGCATGTCCAGAAAGTAAGTGTACTGAATTTTTGTAGGTTGCAAAAATTTTTATTTGAACCAAAACATGATCTGGTTACATTAGTACATATGTAAGCTATTTTTCGACATAGTCACCATTCCTCTCAATGCAGGTGGTGAACCGGGGTATTAATTTTTTGATGCCTTCCTCGAAATAGTTTCCCGCCAACCCCTTCGTCCACTTCTCCACCTCCCCCTTCACCTCCTCGTCGGTTGAAAACTTTTTTCCACCCATGTGCAGCTTCAAGGAGGTAAAGAGATAGTAATATAAGAGATAATGGAGTTTGTAGCGTCTCAAAAACTCTTGCCCGGCCTCCACTCGATTCAACTTGTGTTGGTCTGTCAGCTGTTTTGGGACCCACCTCGCGGATAGTTTCCGATATCCGAGGGTTTCTGTGATGGTTTCATGTAGCAGAGATCTGGAGATTTGCGGAAACATCGCAGAAAGTTCATCCACAGTCAATCTGCGATCGTCACGGAGCGCATTTTCGATTTTTTCCACAATGTCGTCAGTCAGAATTGAAGGTCTTCCGCTTCTCTGATCATCATGCACAGACGTACGACCGTTTTTAAACTCGCGACACCACTTGAACACACTCGTACGATTCATACCTTTATCACCATATGCAGTTTTTA
>JAANIC010002517.1:22446-36029 GCA_017607545.1 Acromyrmex charruanus
ATTGGTTTTTTTAATTGAAGCAAATTTGCAAAAATAACAAACATCTAACTTCCATGTCAGATAAAACATTTAAATTTTTAAAGATTTAAATTTTTGAGGATATACTTTATATGTATGTTCACTTTGAACTGCACCTTTAATAATACATCAGTTACTTGTCATGTTAATATATTATCAGATAATCATTAAAATTTTTAAAGGTTTATATTTTTGAGAATACGCTTTATATATGTTCACTTTAAACTGGGACCTTGAATAATATATCAGTTATTTTTCATGGTAATGTATATTATTAGATAATATATTATCAGATAATCGTTTAAATTTTTAAAGGTTTACATTTTTGAGAATACGCTTTATGTATGTTTACTTTGAACTGGGATAATGAATAATATATCAGTTACTTTTCATGGTAATGTATACTCGTATTGTTAGATAATCATTTAAATTTTGAAAGGTTTACATTTTTGAAGATCTGTTTTTATTTGTTTATTTGTTTTTCTTTATGTTTTTCTGGTAGTCTATACAGTCTTATACATTTANAGTACAGATATACGGGGCAGCTTTCTAGTAATGCAAGTATCACAAATGTATATATTTTCGACTCTTATCACGTAACTTTTTATAAGCTACAATTCATGCAATACAGTTAGAAAAAATTGAAACATGGTATATACATATAAATATATATCATATGCACATATATTATATTTAATAGTATATATGTAACTTATAATTATAATAAATATTGATTATACATTACATATTTATTTCAATTGCAATAGAATGAATTCTTAATATTCTATCCCATTAAACATATATGCAACATTCCAGATTGTTTCATACTTATTTCAAACGATACATTTTTATTTCTACATTTATGATTTAATTCGTAAACGTTACAAATAAAACATTTCATAATTCCTTACATCATAAGCATTTCAAATGTGTATATCTTAATTGATACATATTCTAAACGTTTTAAAGATACGTTTCATGTACGTTTAAAATTGAGATATATCCTAAATACATTTCCTACGTTTAAGTTTAAAGTTATGTATCATATATATTAAAAAAATTCTTATGTCATAAATATTTTAAATGTCAATTATTCAACTATAATATGATACAATAATGATTTAATGTCAACTATAATATGATACATATTCTAAATGCTTCGAAGCTATGTTTCATGTATGCACATTAAAAAAATTATTATATCATAAGTTTTTCACGTACATAATGTGTAGTTTTCATTGATTGATTGAATTACATTTACACGGCACCCTTAGGCTCAACTCTCATTTTCTCTCTTTAAAGACGAAAGAGAGGAAGAGATAGAGAATATTTTAAGGCTCGCTAAAATTAAAATAATGTTTGTGCTATCGGGTTTAATAATCCGTAATTATGAAACTGGCCAATTACAGTTCCATTCTTTCAGGAACAGCTGTGGCCAATTTCATAACTATAAATGTTATTAAACCCGATTAAGGGTACCGTGTAAATGTGGTCAATAAAATGTATTAAGGATTTCACAGTTTAATTCATTTCTATATTTTTATTAAACATACATCTTTACATCGATTTTTGTACAACGGCTTTAAAGTACACTGAGTGTGCACCTGCTTTGCCAGTGAAAAATGCTATAAGATTGGCACGTGCACGCGTGGTGGCGTATCATCGAAATCGGCGGAAGTTTTGAGAATCGGACCAACGTCGATAATGTGAAAAAAGGGAGACACTTTTGTGCGAAGAAGAAGTCGATGACGTGGAGCAACGCGGTGAGAAGATCAGGCGATTCTGTTCCGATTATTCTGAGACGCCTATAATATAACCGTTGATTATACATAGTCTTTGCTGTCTCTTTCCCTGGGATTTCCGTCGAGACTCGACCGAACTTTAACATGACGGGCGTGTACCCACATGTGTTCGAAGCTATAAAGGAAAAAAGCAATAAAACTGATCGTTACACTGAATACGAAGTATATCTTTAATGCTATATTGATATCTTGGCTCCTTGCTTTCTGTACCGATTGAATCGGACATCTCAAGACCATTTTTTACAATACGTAAAAAGTGTAAAGGACTTATTAAAAATACATAAGTGCATATTTGTTGTAACATATAATCGGATTTGTTATAACACATATAACTGCAATATAATTTAGTGTAATTTAATTGTGAACTATGTCTAAAAAAGATGATATTCAAGATAGCAATATATGTGCTTGTTCGTCGAATCAGTCACGTATGAAAAAGATATGTATCTATTTATACGTATTAATTTTGTTATAAAGTTGTTAGTTATACTTACTTACTAAAAGATTTATCTTCGACCGGTATAGGCTTCTAGTTTATCGATTGTATTCTCATTAAATTAATCCAGGAAAAAATTGTACTGTATAAGTGATAATGAATATGATGTATGATCATATATATGATCACATATAATCATATATGATCATATATGAGTCCATATATGATCATATACATGAACCATTTATGATCATACATATAACCATATGTAGTACATATTTTTCCCGGGAATGGAAAGTATTTTAATCACATATTCTAAGCTTTGAGATTTCATCATGATAATCTGTTACGAGGAACAAATTTTTTATTTTTAATGTACATTTTATATTTTGTAATATTAGTTTATATCTATTTTTTTATTAATAGATACCTGAAAAAAAACGGAAGGATTCATCAAAGGTTACAAAAAGACATTTGCGTAGAATCATATCTAATGAATATTATTGTAAGACTAGAGGACGTAAATATATTAATAGTAGAATACATAGTTTTCCTACAGAACAATTGAAAATAATTTATCAACCATATCTAATTACATACATAGTAATACTAATGACTATAATGTCACGATAACGATATAAATATTATATTGTAAGTAATATCAATAATAATCTTCATAATCCAATTTTTAATAAATTAACAGAACCTGCATATACTAATATTAAGAAAGATGCGTTTGAAGCACAGAATACAATTAGTTTTGCAGATAAATTAGCTCAATGGATTATTACTAGTAATATTTCACATAATTCTGCAAATAAGTTGTTGTCAATAATGAGATCGGAAAATTTATCTGTTCCAAAAGATTGTAAAACATTATTAAAAACTCCTACATTTTCTAATAATATTGTTAATATACCACCTGGTGAATACATTTTGGTATCGGAAAAGATATATTACATATAATGCAACAGAGTACTGTCACAAAATTTAGATGTTTC
The DNA here is from genome assembly GCA_017607545.1 of Acromyrmex charruanus. Lineage (NCBI taxonomy): Eukaryota > Metazoa > Arthropoda > Insecta > Hymenoptera > Formicidae > Acromyrmex > Acromyrmex charruanus. The sequence continues at coordinate 25,704 of JAANIC010002517.1, forward strand.
TTCCATTAATGATTAATATTGATGGATTGCCGTTGTGTAAATCATAAAATAATCAATTTTGGTCTGTTTTAATATCGACTTAACAGACCTTTTATTGTAGGCGTTTATTATGGAACAAAAAAGCCAGAATCAGTAACAAATTTTTTGAATGCTTTCGTTGAAGAATATTTACAATTAAAAAAAGATGATATTATTGTAAATGATAAATTAATAAAATAAGAATTAAAGAAAATTATTTGAGACGCACCTGCTACAGCGTTTGTTATTTCAATAAAATCTTATACAGGATATTTTGGATGTAATAAATGTTTGCAAAAAGATAAATATTTAAGAGATAAAATGACATTTCCAAAACTTAATGCTACATTGAGAACTAATGAAAGCTTTACATTACAATTGCAACAAGAACATCATACAGATATTATTCCTTTAGAAAAGATTGATATTGGGTTAGTTAGTAATGTGCCACTTGACTATATGCACCTAGTATTGATATAATGAGGACACTTTTAATATGACTTTTGAAAAATTGGAAAAAGGGAAAGAATTCTACTAAATTATGATAACAATATAAAAAAATATCGAAAACTCTAAGAAATTTTAGAAAATATATTTCTCAAGATTTTTATCGTTTACCAAGATGTATAGAAGATATAAACAATTGGAAAGCAACAGAGTTTAGACAGTTTCTATTATATACAGATCCCATTGTACTAAAAGGAAAGTTGTCTAAAGAACAGTATAAACATTTTTTATGTTTACATGTTGCTATAATAAGAATTTTGTGTTCATCGAATGCATCAATCTTAATATATATGTAAAACGTTTAATTGAGTATTTATTGTTAGTACAAGAAGATATATGGTAAAGAATATATTACATATAATGTACATAATCTTGTACATCTTTGTAATGACATATTATTATTTGGAAAACTGGATAGTTTCAGATGCTTTTAGATTTGAAAGTTATATGAGTAAAATTAAAAGAAATCTAAAAAATTCACATATCCTTTATAATAGAATTACTGAAGAAAGAAATTTAAACATTAATAAAAAAAAGTTGTCATTGATTGAAGATGATGATAAACATTTAATATGTAATGAAAATAGGAAAACTTGTATTTATCTCAAAAAATTTACTTTTAACAATCAGATAATATCTTTATGTCAAAGAAATAATTGTGTTTTTTTTTTAATTCTAGTTATATGTTAATTTCAAGTATTTATAAAACTGAAATATAAAAATAGTTGGAAGAACTTTTCAAAATGTCTGACTTTGTTCGTAAACCTTCATTTAATTCATCAATCAAAGTTGTTAATATATATGAAATCAACTTTTGATTTTGAAGATATTAAATCAAAATGTGTAATGCTACTATTTAATGATAAATTTGCAGTAATTTCGGTATTGCATAACAATGAATAGCTACATTTGTTGTCATTATAAAATATTTATATAAACTGTTTTGTCCTCTAGTCTTTTAAAATAGCACATATAACTACAATTACAAAAAAACGTTCTAAGTTCAACAATTTTAAAAAACATTATCTGCAGCAATATCTAATATATTCAGTTGTCAAATTTATCGCTGACTCCGAGATGGAACGTATTCTGTAATCCCAACTTTTTGGTTGAAAGATGACAAGTATGCTCATTGGTCAAAAAAAGATACACGCAATTGCATAAAATGTAAAAAATCATGTGAAGATTGGGTCCTATATCTGGTTACTGTTATTGCCAAATATGGTGTTTATACAGGGTGTGTCTCGCGAGACTTTTGTCAAACGCTTTTTGTAGATAAAGCGGACTAAACAGAGTCGAAAAGTCCTTTACAATTTTGCAATTTTCGCAATAGTTAACGAGATATTAATTACTAAAAATTGCCAAATATTGGTCTTTAATAATTTTTTACTCAAATACTATCAACTTTACAGAAAAACAGCAAGAGGCAAAAATTGCTAATTTTCTTTTCATGAAGTTTTGAGAATTTTTTCAGAATTTTTTAATACTATATTTTCTCATGGCAAAACAGTTGCCCCAATAAGAAAATGCAGTACTATAAAATTGATCAAAAATTTTGAAAAAATTTTTTTAATTCTATGAGAAGAAAATAAACAATTTTTATCTCTTGCTGATTGTCTTTAAAATTGATAGTATTTGAATAAAAAATTATTGAAGATCAATATTCGGCAATTTTTAACAATTAATCTCTTGTTAACCATTATGAAAATTGTAAAATGGTAGAGAATTTTTCGATTCAGTTTAGTCCGCTCATTTACAAAAAAGCACTTAACAAAAGTCTTATGGGACATCCTGTGTAATTATCCTAATAAATACAAAATATATCAGTAATAATAAAAATATTTTGTGATATTTAAAAATAATAAGAGTAACATTAATCTTTATATTAGGTGTTGGAATTAATTCCGTAGCGTTTTTTTAATGAAAGAATGTTATTTATTTCACATGAGCATTAAAAAATACATTAATGAAAGTACTTCCCATCACTTTCTACTACTTTTGACCATCTTTCGGGCAGTGAATGAATACCACGTCGGAAGAACTGTTCGTCTTTAGATGAAATCCAGGAATCGAACCATTTTGTACAATCTTCGTAAGATGTGAACTTCTGCTCGCACAAGCTATGAGCTAATGATCGAAACAAGTGGTAGTCGCTAGGTGCAATATCAGGAGAATACAGCGGGTGGGGTAGAACTTCCCATTTAAGCGTTTCCAGGTAGGTTTTTACTGGTTTTGCAACATGAGGCCGAGCGTTGTCATGTAACAAAATCACTTTGTCATGTCTTTGCGCGTATAGCGGCCGTTTTTCTTTTAAGGCTCGACTCAAACGCATCAATTGAAGTCGATAGCGATCCCCCGTGATAGTCTCGTTCGGTTTAAGCAGTTCATAATAAATTACACCCTGCTGATCCCACCAAATACAGAGAAGAAGCTTCGAGCCATGGATATTTGGTTTTGCGGATGATGTGGATGCATGGTCGGGTTTACCCCACGATTTTCTACGCTTTGGATTATCGTAGTGTATCCACTTTTCATCGCCAGTCACGATACGGTGCAAAAAATCTTTTCTTTTCTGCCGTTGAAGCAGTAGTTCACACGTGCCAAAACGTCGTTCGACGTCTCTCGGCTTCAATTCATACGGCACCCAATGTCCTTGCTTCTGGATCATTCCTAACCCTTTTAAACGTTTTGAAACAGTTGACTCATCAACTTGTAATATTTTTCCAAGTTCTGATAGCGTCTGAGATGGGTCTTCATCGAGTAATTGCTCTAATTCTTTGTCTTCAAATTTTTTCGGTGCGCCAGAACGTTCTTTATCCTCAAGTTCAAAATCATTATTTTTGAAGCGTCGAAACCAGTCTCTGCATGTCGTATCCGACAGAGTATTGTCACCATAAGTCTGAACAAGAATTCTATGCGCTTCAGCTGCACTTTTGTTCATATTAAAGTAATGAAGCAAAACTCCCCGCAAAAACACTTTATCTGGCACAAATTTTGACATATTCAATGAATTATACAGTGTTGTTATTTATGATTTCAAGAAAGGTTATGTACGGCAAATGACGTCCTATGATAGATGTTTACAATGTATACAGAATTAGGTAACAACGAAATAGTGTACTGCTTGTGCCATCTCTTGTAAAACGCTACGAATTAATTCCAACACCTAATAATTAAATATATACATACAGTATAACATAATTATTGTATATAAGAAATATTTTAGAAATGTAATTATCTTAAAAATTATTTATTAGATTCATACGAACGTGCTTTAAAGAAAGAGAACAGCATGATGGAAAGAAAAAACAATATAGACTCAGAAGTAGATTTAGGTCGTGGATTTCGAAGAAAACAAATAATTCATACTGCAAAAAATAATGGTATGAAAATCTTTTAGATCTATTTATTTGTATCTTCTAGAATATTTGGATTTTATATTATAATTATATTTATAAATATCTGTGATTCAAGCATATTCGAAGAAACCAGTGATAATGACTCTACTCCCGATATAGATAAGACTTTACACGCACAAGGTATGAGGTATTCTAAAATATCAACTCTTTTGACAATTTTTAATTAAAAAAAATGATGAAACTCAATAAAAATAATATTAATTTTCAGAAAAAGAGGACAGGTTAGAAATTAATATCGATCAAAATGTTAAAGACATATATGATTTCCTTGATAACATATCTATTATCATACAAGGTACAAAAGGTGATACTATGTCTATAAATAATCACAATAAATTTTACACTTGATTTTATTTAAAGCAATGATTAACGGCTAGAGATAAATATTGTAGATGTAAATTATAAAAATAATTTTTTATTTGAATGAACAAGATTATAATATATATGTGTATTGAGTCGGAGGAAAAGTTCTGTTATTTGTTTAGCTCAAAATTGTATATACAATATTTTCGTTAAAAATGATGAAAATTAAAATTTAAAAAATGGACTTTAAAGCTTGAAAACTCTACTTTCGAATGATTACTATAATATATTTTTTTAATTTATGTGAGTTTTGTAATTTTTACATATAGAAAACTACGAGATGAAAAAAATGAAAAATTTTCTTTGCGCTTTATAGATCTGTAGCGTGCCCAAACAAAATTTGAGCAAATTTTCGATTATCTATCGTGAAAGCTTGAAGTTTTCCCTACAAAATCGTATTTAAGAAATGTTCTCACGACTTTTTATTCCTGAGTTACTTGAGGATTAAATAAAAAAGAATATTCTGACTTTGATTGCTCATAACGCCATTAAAAATCATTGTACTTTAATAAAAAAAAAACACAGATTCTTGAAGATGAAACGTTGTTTTATCGAGTGATACAATTCAAAAAATAAAGTATATATATATATATAAATTTGAGCTAAAAATGATATTATTTTTGTTTTAACCATTGCTCAATGGTTAAAAGGATAATAATATCACATTTTTATATATTTCACTCAATTTGTATATATTTTACATTAAAAAATGATTACATATTTAATAATACCATTCGATAGAGCAAAAGTTTCAGCTTTAAGAATCTATTTCATTAATTTTTAATGAAATAAAAACTATGATTTTTAACGGAGTTATGAAAAATCAGAATTCTCTCTTACTTAATCTACTCTTTTCCGTATGTAACNTTTAATCCGCGTAACTTGGTAACAAAAAGTCATAGGAATATTTTTTAAAAACGAACTTTTAGGAAAAATTTTAAGCTTTCACGTCAGATAGTCGAAAATTTCGCAACGAATATATTCTGTATATAATTTTGAACTAACGAAATAACACAGAACTTTTCCTCTGATCCAATATATATAATTTTCGGCGAAAAGAATATTACATCATATTAATGCAGAATAAGAATATAACATTATAACTATTATAAATAAGAGGAAAAAGGGCTACGAGCCTAAATTATAAAATGATAAACTGAAATATAAATAGTTAAAAATAAAATAAAACTAAGTCATACAATTAAAAACGTTAAATATAATTTGACAATCAGAAGGTGAACAAAACAACAAACGTTTCAATCCTAGTTGGATCATTTTCAATGTAACAAATAAAATAATGTGACAAATAAATTCATAATAGAATTGTAACATGGATAAAACTTAAGAAATTAAATGAAATTCGCATTCGGACGCAAGATTAACTATAGAACTCGCTCCAAATTGAGAGGAAATCAAATAAACGGTTATAGTTGACACAAATGTGCTCCTCCGAACCGTGTGTGTGTATAAGGACGAACATGTTTCTGTTAGCAAGTATAAATTATAATAATAAATTAACGACGGAAGTAAATATAAATAATAAGAGAAGTACAAATGGAATCGCAAACAATAAAAAGTAAGGTACAAGACAAGCCGCAAATAATAAGTCAAAATTAAGAGAAAAAGATAAAAATTATCTTTGATATAATAAGACAGGCAATATAAGAAATAATGATGATAAAAAAAGAAAAAAAGAGTAAATTGCCTATATTCATTGTATATGTATGATGAGTTTAGAACAAATAAATTTATAATAAATACCTTATGTGTGTCAAATTGATGTATTATCGATTAGGCAATGCGATGGGAATCGAAATTGATCATCTCTCTAGGAAGCTAAGATGTAAAGTGCGACATATAAAGACAAGAAGGTTGAAATGGAAAAACTAAAAAGGAAGGGGAAAAAAGATTAAGAAGGAAAGAATAAAATGGAAGGGAGAGAAAGTAGGGAGAAAAGAGAAGGATAGGAAAGGGAAAGCAGTCAAGAAGGAGAAAGAGATTGAATAATCTGCGAATAAGAATCAGGTAAAGATTCGGTATCATTTTGTCTATTAAGGCCTTGTTTCTGTCTTTTAATATGAATCATTTCAGACACTAATCTCTTATTATAAGAAGATTCGCAGTCCAAAATTCTCACATCATTCCATTTGAAATTATGATCGAAGTTGATTCGATGATCAGTTATGACAGTAGGAGAGCCTGTATTCTTTTTAATGTCAGAGATATGTTCTTGTAGTCTCGTGCTCAATCTTCTTTTTGTCTGACCAACATAACTCGCCTCACAATCATCACATGAGATCTTGTAAACAACATTCTGATTGGATAGGAAATTAAGTTTGTCTTTTCCTCTCTTTATGAAGCTTTTTAAAGTGTTAGGAATGGAAAAGGCTAATTTGCAGTGAAACATACTAGAGATTGGAAGGAAACTTTCAGAAATGGATTTAACATAAGGAATTGTAAAATATTTGTCTTTATTACGTGGATAGTTTGTATTATCTTTGTTATATTCATGGAACTTTAATCTGCGTTCAATTGTAGAGAAAATAAGTGAAAGAGGATAACAGTTATTTAAGAAAGTCTGAATAGCATCTATCAAATTTTTTTGTTGGAATTGTGGATGTGATAATAGGATAATTTTGTCAATAAAACTAATGATGGTACCTTTTTTATGGCACAGAGGATGATTTGAATGGAAATTCAGGAACCTTCCAGAAAATGTCTTTTTATGATAAATGTCAAATATAATTCTTTGGTTATCTATAACCAACATTGTATCGAGAAAACTTAATCTGCCATTTGTACCGACCTCCAAGGTAAACTGTAATCTTGTATGTAGAGAGTTAAAAGTGTTCAAAGTGTCATCGACAGTATCAGATGGAAGCGCGAGCAGAATATCGTCAACATATCTAAAATAAAATAAAGGTTGTGCTGACAATTTTTTTAATGCTGTTTCTTCTAAATCTTGCATTACAATGTCAGCGATTATCGGAGAAAACGGTGAACCCATCGGAGTGCCAAACACCTGTCTGTAAGTTCTATTGTTGAAATTAAAAAAGGTAGAATTTAAAATGAATTTGACAGCAATAATGAACTCATTTTTTGGTATGCTTGTCTTCGCCGAGATGTAAACCCATCTCCTGTCGATGCTATTTAATGCTAGCTCAACAGGAATATTGGTAAAAAGGGATACTACATCCAACGAAGCCAAAACATAATTAGGATAAAAGACAGAACCATTTAACTGCTCAACTAAATGGAAACTGTCTCTAATATAACTGGGAGCTTTTGGAATACTGTCGCTAATTAAATTATGTAAGAAAAGAGAAAAATTGTATAGTGGACTGTTAATACATGAAACAATCACTCTCAATGGGTAACCCTCCTTATGTATTTTAGTTAGACCGTAAGCTCTAGGTATAACACCATCGGAAGTGAGTAGTCTACGGTATGTTGGTTCATCAATAAATTGATCGCGCTTCCATCTCACTAAAAAGGTGTGTAAGTCACGATTTAGTTTTTTACTCGGATCTTTATTGACCAAGGCGTAAGTACTCGTGTCTGAGAGAATCTTCTCCATTTTTAATATATAGGCGTCCTTGTTCAGAGCCACAGTGACGTTACCCTTATCGACGTTTGTAATAAGAATATTGGGGTGGTCATTAATAAAACACTTGGTAGTACGTAGCCAATCTAAAATTAGTTTATCAGTAGACTGAAGTTATTGAAGATATCATCAATTTTGAAGTTACATTAATATTAGAAGAAGCACAATCACAATTAGTATTTCTATCTTTTAATTAATTAAGAAAACTCTAAAATCTAAAAAAGGTAAAACTCTGTAAAAGAAAAATAATGCCTATATATATAAAGACGACATAGTTAATAATATGTAAAAGTACGTCCAGACTATCGAGCCGCGAGCCGAATCGCGAGCCGAGCTTACAGCCACATTCAAAGCTTTAATGTGAACCTATATTCATTTGCATAATGTGGATGTAAACCCGGCTCGCGGCTCTGCTCGCGGTTCAAAAGTCTGAACGCACCTTTATGATACTCATAAGAACTCGCTCCAGAAACTTTGACCCTGACATATACTAAGATCATAATCTTGAATCGCATTCAAAAAGTATAAGCATTTTTTAAAATAATTATTTATTAAAACAAACTAGAATTTAAAAGCCTATATCGATCGAAGCTGGATCTTTAATGCTTTAAATAATTTAGTGCGAATTATACACATACAATGTACATGCATACATATCATTTGTGGTCATTCGAACTACGCGCCGAATTAGACTTATAAACAATTGTACTATTGTAATAATACCACAAATTAAATTAAATTGACAAGCAATTTTTAATAATTTGATACTCAATCAGGCATATTAGAAAGATGTTAATATGCTGAAAAACTGTAAATAAATTTATCGCGAAAAATATTATCTCGGAATTAAATCCGGGGATCTCTTGTATTCCGTACGAGCATCCTAAGCCTTTGGACTAGACCTTAATAATATTAGACATGTTTTATTTATTAACTGTTCAAACAAAATTTTTTTTTAATTTATGATAATTGTTTTTAGGTTCGTAGCCCTTTATCTTTCTGTTTGTTTAATTTATTGAGTCTTATTACTATTATAGTTTAATAATATTCTTCGTAATAATCGGTGCATGTATGGAAACAATGTCTTTTTCAGGCTACATAATATAAACAATAAGAATCTTATTTTAGACCGTACATGTAATACAACAAACTAGAAATTAAATTCGGTGCGCAGTTTGAATAACTACATATATATATGGTATATATGCATGTACATATATGTATAATATATATACAGAGGATGTCCCATTTTAAATAATATTTTAAGATTTTTCGAAAATTATAGTAGAAACGGAAAAATTTCAAACAAAAGTTGTGTAGTTCGAAAGGGGATTTAAGAAGGTACCTCTTATTTTCATTTTTGCATAAAAATCAATTTTTTGTCCCAAAATGGAAATAAGAAGAATAATCTCCAATGGCCTTGATCTTGACAAATGTTTTCCAGGACATGATCCTGAACAACATTCAAGAGGTTTTAGCCGTAGGTCGGACAACTTGCGCAATGCTAATGCCGACTATATTGTAACTTTCGAGCCTTATAACTCAAAAAATACTTAATGAAAAAATATTTTATTATAGTGTTTTGAAAAGCTTTCGAAATAAGCTACAAGAAAATGTAATGAAAAATAGGGAGTTCCATTTTTAAAAAATCAATGTGACCTTGACCTGGCCTTGGCAACGCCACCCAAGGTCAAATCAATGGTACCTTCTTATGTTTCCCTTCGAATCATACAACTTTTGTTTGAAATATTTTTCTGTATCTACTACAATTTTCGAGAAATCTTAATGCATTATTTAAAATGGGACACCTTATATATATATACAGCCGTGTGCAAAAGTATTAGACATAATTTTCTCGCACTTTACAAAAAGTTAAATATCTCGGATAAAAGAAATCTTAGAGAGGTTTTCGATTATGCTTTTTAAAGTGTAAAGATGCAGCTTTAAATCTGTATTTAAATCTTTTATCTACGATATTTTGTTCCTAAGTTATATAAAATTGGAAAATGATGATTTTTGATTTATTTTTATTTTACTTTTAAGCGCTATAATTCAATAAAACGTCAGCAAATAGAATTTAACAAGAAAGTATTTTAAAGTGGGCTTCCTAAGCTTTAAAATGTTTTTTGAAAAAAATTTGTACGCAAAGTTATCGTATTTTTCGATAAAAAAAGTTTCGTAATTTTTCGCAAAGTTATCGTATTTTTTATTAAGTGAAATTTTATTGTGTACAAACTTTTTTAAAATTTATGATCGAATAAAATTTTTTTAAAAATTTGAAAAATTTTGTACAAATCAAACACATTATAACATTTTTTTCCTTTTGTTTTTTTTCGTATATTTATTAATTTCAAAATTAAAAAACATTTTAGAAATTTTACACAATAAAATTTCACATAATAAAAAATATCTACT